>WNWK01015123.1:0-48903 GCA_009830355.1 Cherax destructor
TTGTGTCCTGCTGCGGCTCCCCACAAGAGCGGTATCACTACAGTCCTTCACATTACTTTTTCGCTCTATTGTATGGTTAGAATTTGTCCTATAGTCTGATACAGTTTTAATTTCCTTAAGTTTTCCATATGTGAGTAGTTGAAATTTCTCCTTATAGTGATGGAGGTCACTGTCATGGCAATTCGGGTGCCATTCGCAAAGAAAGACCCGGATTTATGGCTTACATCTATGTCAGATATGAGGATGAGGAATAGAATGGGAGGGAGTACTGTTCCTTATGGAACTGCTTTTCACTGTAGCTGCCTCAGACTTTACTCTGTTTACTATTACTCTTTGTGTTCTATTTGTCAAGAAGTTATAGATCCATAGTAGTATACATTAATTCTGTATGGCTCAAAATGACCGCCATGCCCAGATGGGCTTCTTCTGAGCTCCTCATCCCTAAGCGGTCTCCTTGCGCCCCCTTGCGCCCCCACCCTTTCCCCCCTGCCCGTTCCCCCCTGCTCGCGCCCCCCGCCTGTGTCCCCCACCCCCTATGCCCCATGTCCCCCATGCACACGCCCTCCACGCCCCCCCCTTTTTTTTTATTTTGAATTTTCGATTTTTATCAAATTTTCAATTTTTTTCGATTTTTATCAAATTTTCAATTTTTTTCTATTTTTCATTTTACCTCTCCATCTCCTTGGATCAAGATCACCCTCCCCATCTCCCACCTTCATTTTTTTTCTCGATTTTACTAATTCATCAAAAAGTCCCGCCCACACCATCTAAGAACCAAATTTTATGAATTTTAGATTGATATCCAATTCCTCAGATCAAGATTTACATCGATTTTCATGAATAATACAAAATTTCCTTGGATCAAGATCAACCTCCCTATCTCCCACCCACAATTTTTTTCCCCGATTTTACTAATTCATTGAGCTCAGTCACGGAACAAATTAAACTCGTAATTCAAGGTACCACTGTAGCTCACAAGACTAATGTAATTTTTCATATTTTAAGAAATCTATCACAAAAGTCTTAAGGCTTTAATAAGGTGGTACATTAATAATTTTTCCTTCTATACATAATTCAGAATAATTAGGTGTCAGCCTTACCTGCAATTACACTTTATTTCTCACCTGATACACTTTTTTTCAGAAAGGCTTAATTGACTCGCATTCCTCAGGCACTGTATGACCCTTATGGGTTTAGTACTATCCTCCCCATGAAATTAATAATACAAATAATCTTAAGAACTTGATTGTTGGTAAAATTATGTATACAGTGGACCCCCAGTTTTTGATATGTGCAGAAATCGTAAAATTTGGATTTCGAGCACTTGTTTCGGTATGATATTTTCTTCAAAATTATACAGTGGACTCCCGAGTTAAGAGCATAATTCATTCCAGAAGGCTGCTCAAGTGCCATTACCGAACGAATTTTCTCCCCTAAGGAATAATATCAAGTAGGTTAGTCCATTTCAGACCCCCAAAAATACACTTACAAAAGCACTTACAATATTACACTTACATAATTGTACGATTTCCGAGGTGAACGTAACTCGGGGTCCACAGTATATATAGGTAGTGGTTGTAGGTTAATAAAACCCAGAGTAACAATAACAATGTACTCTCCAGGGCCGCTCCATAACAACAACAACAATAACAAAACAATTATAAATGACTGAACCAAACAAACAGTATTCAATCCTCCTACTGCTCCCAACCCCTTACAGTATAAGTAACACGTTTCATAGTATATTAATATGCAATATTTATATACAATTGAGGGGTGAGTCGGTGGAGGGAAAACATTACGTTTTCTCTGGTCCAGCGTTAGAGAAAACTGTATGAATCTGCATCTATCCCAGTCACTGCCCTTAATGCATAATACGCTTTTGTTTACAATTCTCATTATGAATTATTCATTACTTCTCCCTTTGTTTATGATGGCATCTAAAGGTAGTTGTTAGAAACGATTAAACTCAGTGAACATGGTACGTATGTCGATGGTAATAATATAGCTGTGGGCCGTAGCCGGTAGGTATATCCCAGGCGGATTACATCCGCCTGGGACTACAAATAAATACTACTCACCTCTCGCCCTACATTAAGACTACAAATATTTTAAGGTAAGTAATGAATGTACTGTGTATGTATGTAGTATTTTACTTTTTATTGCATTTTTAGTGCCTAGTTCTATTATGTACTAACTTAATATAAGTTCTACATAATCTATTGTGGAATCTATTGTGGCTTTGGGGAAGTCCATGGGGTTGGATGTGAGTGGCCAGGATGTGGAAGAGTTGGTGAACAACCACAGGGAAGAGCTAACCACTGAAGAGCTGCAACACCATAGTTATTCTCTATATAATTTATTTTTTGTTAATATTTTTGGGTGTCTGAAACAGATTAATTGGTTTTACATTATTTCTTTTGGAAAATATTACTTCGGTTTTCGTCCATTTCAGATTTAGGCCGACCTTCTGGAACGAATTAAGGACGAAAACCGGGGGTCTACTGTATTAGTTTTGCTTATCCTCATTTTTTAATAAAATATAATAATTTATTTACTTTCAGAAGTTGACGAAGAGCAGCTGGCAGGATGTGCTTCTAGCCAAAGACACTATGAAGATTATCATATCAGATATGAAGACAATTATAGTAATTTTCAAAGAGGTCAAAGGAAATATTTTAAGGGTCACAGGGGATACAGCAGTGGAGGAGGAGGAGGAGGAGGAGGAGGTGAAGGTGCAGGTGCAGGCAGAGGTAATGATTCTGGAAACAGTAGAGATGCTAAAAGTTTAGGTTCTTTTAGGGACTCTATGTCTGATGAGAGATCATTGCAGTCAAACAGGAGTCGCAGAACAGAAAGAAAACATTCTATGGGTTTCAGGGAACTGGAAAAGCTATTAAAATTACCATCTGATGTAGTGGTCATAGAATTGTTAAGGAAAGGGTCAGGCTTTCATCTGCTTCTTGAGGAGGATAATATAAAAGACGATAAGTTCATGCTTTTGATAAAAGTTCTCTCACATGCAACCTGTACTCAGTCAAATAAGGAAAATTTATATGACCTCTTCAGCAGAACCTGTGAAAGAAAGTTCATTGATAAACTGTGCACTTTCATATTTACAATCAATAGATCATATTTAAACAATGCAGAAGACTTGTTCACTAAACTGTGTGTGTTTTTGGAAGCATATGCAAGTGCAATGACAACTAATGCCATTGCCAGGCTGCCTAGTTTATTAGATGCTTGCAGGGCAGTTTTGACACCACTGAAGGAAAAAAAATTGATCAATGAGACACTTTTCAAACAATATGAAGAATTACAAGAAATGCTGACAGAAGCTTCTAAACGGTGGGAACAAGAAAAAAAGCTGGACATTGAAGAAAAGAGAAAGCAAAAGCATGAAATGGACCACATGGAACCACCGGATGATTTTAGGGAATATCCAGTACTTCCCACACCAAAAGATTTATCAGCAGTTGAACGTCCATTTCTCCGCAAGAACATAGTAAAAGGAAAATATAATGATCCTGATCACTACTTGGATGTACAGTTTAGACTTTTACGTGAAGATTTTGTAAGACCTTTGAGGAAAGGAATTCAGGATTACAGGAGTGGTAGAGGTAATAAAATTAGGGATGTAAGAATTTACAATGGTGTTACTATTGTAGGCTCTGAGTTAAAGAATCATGTAGTAATTCATCATGTCCAGATAAATGTGTCAAAAAAAATAAAATTAGAGAATTCCAAGCGTTTGTTGTATGGTAATCTTTTGTGCTTCAGCAGTGATGACTTCAGAACCTTGCTTCTTGCCTCAGTTGCTGAAAGAGATCAGGAATTATTAAAAAAGGGGATTATTGTGGTTCAGTTTGAGTCTGATATTGAGATGTTTGACATGTCCAGTAAATTCGTGATGGTTGAGTCAAGGACCTATTTTATGCCTTATAAACATGTCTTAATGGCCTTGAAAAATATATCTGGAACTGCTTTTCCCTTGGCCCCTTACATTGTTTATGTTGAACCAAACATTAAATCTCCAAGGTATTTAAAGGAAGGAGAAAAATATGATTTAAGAGTCATTACAAAAGTGAACATGATGAAAAAATCTGAGGCAAATAATACACTGTTTGACTTTGAATTGAATACTGAGGAACCTGAAGATGATCAGTGTATTAATCTTAAGGAGGTGAATGTTAGAAGGGCTCTCACAACATGGCCATCTGAGAATGATTTAGGCCTTGACAGTTCACAGGTTAGAGCTCTTCGTAGTGGCTTGACAAAGCAGTTAGCAATTATCCAAGGTCCTCCTGGTACAGGTAAAACTTTCATTGGTCTCAAGATCACACAGATCTTGTTGCACAACAGTCATTTTTGGAAAAGTAAAGATGAACCAACACCTATATTGGTTGTGTGTTTCACCAACCATGCACTGGATCAGTTTTTGGAGGGAATGACATCTTACACAAGTAGCATTGTTAGAATTGGTTCTAGATCCAAGAGTGACATTATACATAAGTTTCAAATAGGTTCTCTTGTTCGTACTCTTCATGAGCACCGGAGAATCCCACAAGCTATTCATGAGAGGAGCTATGAGTTACGAAATCTGGTAAAACAGTCTGAATACAAAGTCAGGAGGATGAGAAACACAATACTGTGTTGTAAAGAAATTAGAGGGATAATATGTTTTGACATACTTAAGGAAGAAGGGGTTATACCACCACATTTGGTAAAACAGCTGGAAGTAGTTTATGGTGATAATAAGTTAACTGCATGGTTACTCCTTGATACTGATTCAGTGGATTTTGACTATGAACAGCAGTATACATTGTCAGAGCCTCAATATGAACCCATTTCTTTAACACTAAAAAAAAGTAAGGAAAAAGAGGAAGGTGAATTAAGTGATTATGAGTGGGAAGATGCACAGGAGTTGCTCGGTCTTGAGGAGCAAGATAGATTGTTGAAAAAAGATACTGATGATGATGATGATGATGATGCAAAGTGTGAAGTTCCTTACTTAAATTATGAGATAACAGTTGATGGTCTTGCTAAGAAGTCAGACAATATTATGGATATAACAGATAGAGAAGCTTACTACAGTTGTACAGATATCTCTGGTCAGTTGGAAGCATTAACTATTGGTCTCAGTATAACTGGAAACCATTTTAAATTAACTCAGCTGGAAAATAATCAACAACTTGATTTATGGGAACTTAGTTTTTCAGAAAGGTGGCAGCTATATAATTACTGGTTAGGGAATTTCATAGACATAGCAACAAATAAAGTTAAAACTTTGGAATCAAATTACCAAAAGCATTCACGAGCCCTGCAAGAGATTCGGAACCAAGAGTATTTGTTTACCATGCGTCACGCTTCAGTAGTGGGCATTACAACTACAGGAGCAGCACAGTACAATAGTATTATGCAAGACTTGGCCCCAGCCATTGGTAAGTAGTAAGCTTCTTTTATATCTTAGAAAAAATAATATTCAGTTGTAATAATTGCTCTTTAATTATCTTAACAACTTATCATCTTCGAATATAAAATGCTAACCTCATATCTAAGGAAATCTTAATGTTCTGCCCTAGCTCTTTTTTGGTGATCAATCCTATCGCTTTTTGACAATACCCAATTAAAAATTTATAGTTTTCCTAACAATATTTTTATAATTGTTACTAATATGAAGATACAGTGGAAAACAGTTTCCTTTAAAGTGTTTTCTCCAGTAAACTAATGTCAAATTGCGGCATATTTTCATTTTACACTTCGTAAAAATCAGTTTAAACGGTTCTACTAAGTAGGGAAAAATTTCCAGCGCCGCAAGCAGGATGAATGACTTACTGACCTGACTTGACTGATTTACTGACTGACTTGACTGATTTACTGACTGACTTGACTGATTTACTGAATGACTTAACTGATTTACTGACTGACTTGACTGATTTACTGAATGGCTTGACTGATTTACTGAATGACTTGACTGATTTACTGAATGACATGCTTGACTGACTGACCTACTGACTTGACTGATTTACTGACTTGTCTGGCTTACTGACTTAACTGACCAATTTGAATGATTTACTGAATGACTATACTGATTGACCTATTGATTTACTGAATATCTTTACTGATTGACCTATTGATTTACTGAATGGCTTGATTGATATACTGACTGCTTGCTACTTGACTGACTGACTTGACTGATTTACTGACTGATGGCTTACTGACTTGACTGACCAATTTAACTGATTTACTGAATGACTTGACTGACTGACTTTAATGAGTGACCTACTGAATTGAATGACTGTACTGACTTGACTGACTGACCTACTGACTCACTTGACTGGACTGACTTACTGACTGGACTACCATTCACCTCATCCCAGATGGGCCTCAGCATGCCTCTCCACTCCCTCCTTCACAATCATCCGCAAAAACCAGCAACCACAATTTAAGGTAAGAAATATTATTTTTGTTGCATTTTGAGCCTTAAACATTTGTCAACATCAAAATTTTTACAATAGTTTAATGCTGAAAACATTTTAAAGGAAACTGTTTTCCACTGTATCATTATACAGGTCCCCATCCCTTTATCTGAAATTCGAAAAGTTCCGAAAACCGAAGGTTTTCGTGGAGGTGTATAAATGGAAAACTGGAATTAATATAGGGGATGTAAATAGCGTGCTAAAAATATGTAGCCTAGCGTAGATCTGACTAGCTTGTGCTACTAGGTCAGATGCCATGCTCCTTCCTTGGTTGGATAAACATGTTAGGTTGGATAAACATATTAGGTTGGATAAACATATTAGGTTGGATAAACACATGAGTGAGAGGGGTTGGATTTGAGTGGGACTTGCATATGAGTAAATAATATTATCAAAGCTTATTGCTTGGTCTCACAGGCGATAAAAGTTACTTGAAAAAATAAAATAAAAGAAAAAAGTAGAATAAAACTAAATACAATGGACCCTCGGTTTTCGTTCAAAATTCTTTCCAGAATGCTGTTCAAGTGCTGTTAAAGAACGAATTTGTTCCCATAAGGGCAAATGTAAATTAGATTAGTCGTTTGAGACCCCCAAAAATACACTTACAAAAGCTCTTACAAAAATACACTTACATAATTGTTCGAGTTTGGAGGTGAACGAAAACCGAGGGTCCACTGTATAACATTACCAAGTGACCGGCAGTCCCCGATATTGCCGTAAGCGGTTCACTTTCTGCCAACTTCATGCCTCTATATCTCGGTAAGTATTGATAAAAAAAAAATTTTTTCTAAAATACCTAGAAAAATAATCTTAAGATTTTGATAAGAATTTTTTTTGACCCTGAGAGTGAGTTAAGTATCAGGGGTCTCGACCCTGAAAGGGTTAAATGCCATCATTTGCTATAAGTTTTTTATTATGTAAAAAAAAAATTAAGCCTCACAAATAAATAAATACAGTGGACCCTCGGTTTTCGTTAACCTCCAAACTGGAGTTTACCTGGAGAGAATTCCAGGGGTCAACACCCCTGCGGCCCGGTCTGTGACCAGGCCTCATGTTAGACCAGAGCCTGATCAACCAGGCTGTTACTGCTGGCCGCACGCAGTCCAACGTACGAACCACAGCCTGGCTGGTCAGGTAACGACTTTAGGTGCCTGTCCAGTGCCTGCTTGAAGACATCCAGGGGTTTGTTGGTAATCCCCCTGATGTATGCTGGGAGGCAGTTGAACAATCTTGGGCCCCTGACACTTATTGTGTTGTCCCTCAATGTGCTAGTGGCACCCCTGCTCTTCATTGGGGGGATGTTACATCGCCTGCCGAGTCTTTTGCTTTCGTAGGGAGTGATTTTCATGTGCAAGTTTGGTACTAATCCCTCGAGAATTTTCCATGTGTATATAATAATGTATCTCTCCCGCCTGCGTTCTAGAGAGTACAGGTTTAGGAACTTCAAGCGTTCCCAGTAATTGAGGTGGTTTATCGCAGTTATGCATGCAGTGAAGGTTCTCTGCACATTCTCAAGGTCAGCAATTTCACCTGCCTTGAAAGGTGCAGTTAGTGTGCAGCAATATTCCAGCCTAGATAGAACATACGATCTGTAAAGTGTCAACATGGGCTTGGCATCCCTGGTTTTGAAGGTTCTCATTATCCATCCTGTCATTTTTCTAGCAGATGCAATTGCTACGGTGTTATGGTCCTTGAAGGTGAGATCCTCTGACATGATCACTCCCAGGTCTTTGACATTAGTTTTCCCTCTATTGTGTGGTTTGAATTAGTTTTGTACTCCGATGAGATTTTAATTTCTTCACTTTTTCCGTATCTGAGTAATTGAAATTTCTCATCATTGAACTTCATATTGTTTTCTGCAGCCCATTTAAAGATTTGGTTTATGTCTGCTTGGAGTCTTGCAGTGTCTTCAACGGTGGACACTGTCATACAGATTCGGGTGTCATCTGCAAAGGAAGACACAGCACTGTGGCTTATATCCCTGTCTTATATCCCTCGAACAATTATGTAAATGTATTTCTGAAACGACTAATCTAATTTACATTTGTCCTTATGGGAACAGATTCGTTCGGTAATGGCACACAAACAGCATTCTGGAATGAATTTTCAACGAAAACCGAGGGTCCACTGTACATTGATTTTGAAAAAATACTCAATTTATGATGTTTATTGCAAAGTAAGACACAATATAATTTATGAGAGTGCAAACTGGCTTTTTATATAATGTATACAAATCATTTACTAAAATAAAAATTCATAAATTATTAATTATGGCTCATTAGGAATGATTACGAGAGGGCCCTGCTTTACAGTGCTATGCTTTACTGTGTTTTGCATATACAGCAGTTTTCAATTATACCTGTTCTTCATTTATTCAGATTTCCTAAAATAAATATATTCACCACTCACTATAAGCTAAGGATGAAAATATTTTGAGGTAAGTAATGTGTGTATTGTAATGTATATGCATTTTTTAGGCCTGGTTCTATTGCTCACTTAATATGATAGTGTAAGCATGTTATCAGGCTATTATATGTATTTGAGAGTGTAAAAGGCTATGATTCACTTTACAGTAATTTTTGCTTTACAGCGGTAGCCCTGAACCTAACCTGCTGTATAAGTGGGGCTCTCCTGTACATATAGCTTTAATATTATCATAACAGAAAACTAACAGTATTTTTTTTCTGTATTGTGCTAGTACTTGGATTCTCTCATCTTCTGTATAAAATTCTTTCCTTTAGTCATCATAGAGGAAGCAGCTGAAATCCTGGAGTCACACGTCATTACATCTCTCACTGCCAACTGCCAGCACCTTATACTAATTGGTAAGACTTATTCATATTTTATGTTGAATTTATATACATTTCCAATAATTTTTGCCATTCATAATCAGGAATGCTTTGAAGGGGATACCACTATTGGTATCCTTTAAAGGGATACCATTGTTTGTATTCCTCAGATGGACACCTTTTAAGGGACACGCTGACGCTCTGGCATCAACTTCTTTATTTGTTGACCGATTGTGCTCATTCTTAGTGTACTATTAGAAGCTTATATCAACCATCCTGTGATGAAGTTTCAATAAAATCGGCCAAAAAGCAAATGAACCACGCAAGATTTACTGAAAATTACTAAAAAATATACTTAGGAGTAAGCTCCTCCGAAGTGGTACTTGGAAAAGTGGTTTTTACACTTTCTGCTGATAGAACACTTCAAAGTCCATCGTTTCGAATGTACTAATTCTGTAATATAGCTTATCTTCATTCTAAAAAAAAATACAGTTTGTAGGTTGCTTGACATTTAGCAAGATATCGGATTTTTACCCCCACACAAATCTGAAAATATTTGGGATACTTCAAAAAGGTACATTCGGTCTTGTAAAGCAATCATTCTTCTACGTTTGTTATGAAAATCATGTCAATTCGTTCATTATTAATAAATAACCTAATTCCGTGATAATGGCCGAGACGTGCGGCAGCCCAAGTACTCGGAGAATTTTTTTTTTCCAGAAAAAATATTTGTTATTTCCACTGTTTTCATCATCTATGAGTGTCTACTACAGTTTACCATTGGCTAGATCTGTTTTCTCTCATAATAGTGATGTGAGAATGGGGAAATAACCCTTATGGGCGATGGCGACCCTTCCACTACTTGGCCATAGACCGTCATATTATGCCACATAATATTTATTCTGGTGTGTTTTTCATGTTTCTATGCTATTAATGTCTCCTTATGTCATAATAGATCAATTGTAGTAAGTAAATAAACATTATTATTGATATTAGTGTAAGAATAGAACAATTTGTTGGCTGCTCTCTCTTGGCCTTGACAACGTAATTTATGCCTTGTCAGCACTTCTTCCCAGAGAAGGTTCTTGATTGGTTCTCAGAGCATATTAGCCCCTCCCACTCTCCTATGATCTCAAATGGTGAATTTTTATTATATTAGAGAGAAAAGTATAAGAAATTTATAGAAAAAAAAAGGCCAAGTCAGCGCGCATGCTATGACAGACGCGGTCACCATACATGTTATAAATTACTATAATTCCTTGTAGCAACATCGTATAATGATGAGAATTATACCAGGGTGTTGCCAGAAAGATCACCTATTTTTCGGTAAGAAAAACTCAATTTTCGTATTTTTTCATTTTTTTTTTCTAAGCACGCTCCATGTGTCAGGGGCCCCCTTTCACTGTCCAGACCCCTGAAATTAAGAGCACTTACAGTGTCCACATTTAAAAACATGCAGTGGTCTCTTGAGCTATATTGGGCTTGAGTTGCTGTAATTCTGAGTTATGATTTACCCTCATTGAAGAATTTAATTTTCAGTTGCGATTAAAAATTTGAGATACAATAAGTGTAAAAAGTGTGGCTGCTTGTGGCTTGGTTGATAATGTCCTCAGCTCACACACTGAGGTCCAGGGATCGATCCCGACACTCTTGAAACACTAGGCATGTTTCCTTACACCTGCTGTCCCTGATCACCTTGCAGTAAGTAGGTACCTGGGTGCTAGACAAATGTTGTGGGTCACATCCTGTGGAATAAGATTGAAAATAAACACAAATTTTATTTCTTTGTGCTGTTTACAAAATGTAGTTTACAAGTAATAAAATATTGTTAAGCACAAAAGAAAGCATGTGGTGCATTTTAGGGAGACTAATACTAATTTGATTGCATTACTGAAGTCTCTAAATGCTACAGTAACTTTCATTATTCTTACTGAAACTTGGCTCAAACAAGATTTGACAGACATATTTACCATACCTGGTTACACAGCCCTGCAGCGCTGTATAACCCCTGTGGTTTAGCGCTTCTATTTGATTATAATAATAATAATGGTTACACAGCCATACATAACTGCAGGCCTGAACAACTAGGAGGAGGCACTGCCATCTACTACACTGATGAATTCGAATGTATGAAATTTACTTGCACAAGGGACGACAATGGTGAATCCATAACAGCTAAATTCACATCAAAAAACCTTAAAAACCTATAACAGTTGGAGCAGTCTACAGATTACCACACAAATACTTACACTTTAAGTGGTAACCTTAGAAACATAACTGACTCAGAGTTGAATAAACACCACCTGATACTTACAGGAGTCTTCAACATAACCCTCATAATAATATTCCCCATAAGAATTAATGTAAATACAATTACTCCGTTCCAGACAAAAATATTCACAAAAAAATATTTTTTTTTAACAATTAAATCAGTATTACATACCTTTATTGGAAGGGGAATCCCCCTCCATAAAGACTTCAGGTAACAAGTCTTTATCTGAGGTTACTTCCCTTCTTTTTCTTTTAATTTCACTAGGACCAACTTGAGAGTCACTGGACCTCTATCTAGAAAAATAACTGTCCAGAGTGCTCTGTTTCTGGTGACTCTTTAACTTTTCACTGAAGTGAGACAAGGTTTTGTCACTAAACATGTTGCAGATATGGCTTGTTTCAGCTTGGTCAGGATGGTATTTTTCAACAAAACTTTGTAACCTATTCCACATTCCACACATTTCCTTAATCACTGAAGAAGGCACCTCCTTCACTTCCTCTTCCTCATCCTTTTCTGAAGCAAGTTCCTCAACTCTGGTCTGATGCTGTTCCAGTTCCAGCTCTTGCAGCTCTTCAGTGGTTAGCTCTTCCCTGTGGTCCTGCACCAACTCTTCCACATCCTCGCCACTCACCTCCAACCCCAGGGACTTGCCCAATGCCACAATACCTTCCACAACAGGTAGACCACCAGTCACGGTCACACTTCACTGCCTCCTTCCCTCCTTCCTCGATTTGGAACACAGCCATTCGCCTTTATTTACTTATGGTCTAGAGGCGGATCTTGCCTGCCCACCTAAGTGCCCCTGTCAGTCCTGCCAGCATTCGACGATTTCTCCCTCATGCTTCTTAAGAATGTGTCTCCTGTGTGCCGATTTGCCTGCTACTAACAAATCTCCAAGTGGTTGACACGGGTTTAGCTAGCACATTCAAGCAGGCTTGAAACCTACACTACAAGCCAGCCAGGACAAGGGGGGTTGCCAAGAGTTACAGCTGTCCTGACCCCTAGCACGTCTACACTGTTCCTGCCATAGGAGTGTTTTTCCTGTATCGAGAACACCAAGCCAGCAAGCCAGCCCAGTGTCTGGTAACTCTCCATAAGACTGTGGCCCAGTCAATGACCTTGAAAAGACCCGCAGGCCACTGACACCCATATTGCCTTTGTCTAGTGAGGTGAATGTCCCTTGACCCTCCAATACACAGGTATTCTTTAACGCATCGCCAGTGTGAAACCGCTGTGTCAGTAATGAGTATAGCTGATGGCCTTGATGACGTAAATGATGGTGAAGGCAGATTTGAAACATACCTTAGTAAACACTCTCGGAAAAAGGAACGAGGCTTCCAGAGAAAGCTTGCTGCAAGCAATACAGGGGGCGCACACCCTCCCAAAGCTGTCAGATTAGATTTCCCTAACAACACTGATCAAGAGAGTAAGTGTAATTGGTTTTACGAAGCTAGTGTAGACAACCCAGAGAAAACTATCAAGTTTCTCCATGATGAGGATAACTACGTATTTGTGCCTAATGATTCAACATTTATTGACAAACTTCTCGCTAAAGAATATGCCAACATCAAACTCCGAGCTGACCCACCTAGGGCGCCTAAAGTGCTCATTGTCATATACAACGTCAACAAGCACTTGAATCCTAAATATCTGGTGTCAGAGCAAGTTGCAAGCCCTCGTCGACTTCCCAACGATCTGATATTAGCTGAGTGGACTGGCCAGGGGACTTTGCCACACTATATTCACTGCCGTGCTGCCCTCAACAGGCGCTATAACATTGCATTGTACAGACCTCCTCAACATCAATGTTATAAGTGTCAACGTTGGGGCCACATTGCCAGGAAATGCCCAGCTAAGGCATACTGGTGTGCAGTTTGTGCCAATGCTCATTCTTCTGAACGGTGTTGTGGAAAATATTGGGTATTTTCCCGAAAGGTTATACTCGATAGCCTTTCTAATGTGAATATTCTTAATGTGTGGCTGTTGGTTCGTATTTTTCTTGATATGAGGAAAGAACCATCGCGACGGTGGCTTGGGTACGCGGGACTGGGTCATACGAGGTTAGTCGCGCTCGTGGGATAAAGGTGAATGGAGGTGAACGATGGGTGGGCTCTGGATATAATGGAGATGGAAATCGGCGTTTACTAAGACCAAATCGCGGTTAATGGTCTCTCTTCACAATAGTGAATGTTGTGAATATTCGCCGAGCATAATGTGGGACATTAAGTCCAAGAAACTATAATAATAGAGTGATAATGTGTTAAACAGTGAGTGACGCCGTCATGGCGGTGTTGATGGCGGAAATGTGCGTCGCTTCGATCAGCGTTCATCGCACACGCAATTATTAATGGATTAACTTCTAACGAGAGTAAATTAATGGAACATTAAACCGACGTGTGAATAGTGTGTAAAGTGTTGCGTATAAACTCTACTGAAGGGGTTTAGTGAGAGGATATGAATCACTACCCCGACCAACCACGTTAAACAACGCCCGGTCTCGTGGGCGTAAGAGAGTTCAAGGGATCAATCTTCTCTTGACTCATCGAGACAACCACCAACATCATCGTCTTGCCGGAAGAATAATCTACCGAGCAGGACCACGAGATCCGTCGAAGAATAGCGACAAGAATGTTGTTTCTTCCCCACTGTAAGTACTCTTATTGTCTTAGCAACCGTCTGGCCAGTAGGTATGTTGGGACAATGTGGGTTTGAGGTGGGAATGATAATGACGGGATCTTCAAGTGAGCAGCAATGGCACGGATAAAGGGTGAGTGATATTAAGTTGTACTCTTTCCTCCTTCTCCCCAATCAGTCAGACCTTAACCCATACAGTCCACAAAATTTAACAATACCGTAATCATTGGTGTTACTCATTCTTAAACTGGTCAAGGATAGATGTGGATTTAGAGTGAGAATATCGAAGGGTCCCCTTAAATGTGACCAGGAGCGGGGCAAGTTTTCTCACACGCCTCAACGGCTCAACGGGGGTAACCGCGGTAAAATTATACTAGTCGGTCCACTCCCCGGGAGATTATTTGTTGTAAGTGGCGGTGAAGCCCAGACAGGTAATCTCTTAATTCCCCACAGGTGTTATGATTTGATCAAACAGCACCAGACTGTTGCTAAGCGATGTATCAATTGTAAGACTTCAGGAGTCACAGCAGCTCATGCTGACTGCAGTGTGAGGGCTGCCCACATCGCAGCCAACCACACCTCACCTTGCACCTCCCATTATGACCTCCCAGGCCCACCAGATACCTGGAGTCTGAATACTGGCTCATGCCTGCCCTCAGACAATGGGGTTGATCACTTCACCTGGGAAGCACATCAACAGAGCTCCATCACGTCTGCTGTCAATACCAGTCTAGCTGAGTCAGCTGACAGTCAGCCACCGAGCTCAGCTGACCGGGGCTTCACGTCTCCAGATGTTCCTAGTCTTGCTCGTGTGGTATACAACCTGAAGTCCCACATAGGACTACTGGAGAGACAGCAATTTCTCCTGAAGCAACAGCTTGAGCAGCACAAGGAAAGATGTGTAGAGCATACCAATAGCAAGATTGTCACAAATTCTGAAAGCGAGTGTAAGGCTGATGAACAAGGTGGTGGTGGTGTCCTTACTTACGGCAATGACGAACCCAACAGCTGTGTTGATAACTATAGTGAGCATCATGCTGAGGGCAGTGCTGTCTCTGATGTTAGTAATAGTTATGAATGTAATATAAGTGTGATGCGAGTGTGATGAGGGCAGTGGTTTCTATAATGTTAGTAATAGTGATGTGTGTCATATAAGTGGTGGTGCCAAGTGTGATGAGGGCAGTGGTTTCCATAATGTTAGTAATAGTAATGAGGGTCATATGAGTTGTGGTGCCGAGTGTGATGAGGGCAGTGGTTTACATAATGTTAGTAATAGTGATGAGGGTCATATGAGTTGTGGTGCCGAGTGTGATGAGGTTAATCACATTGACATTAATGTTGAATATAGCACTGCTGATAAATGTAATGAACACAATGTTGATAGTGGTGTTGGTGATGACAGTTATAGTGATGTTTTAATGGTAGTGGAGGAGGGAATGTGAGTGGTAGTGCCACCTATCATACATTCACACATGAACAGCGTCGTGCTCTGTGTAAACAAAGACTGCCACGAGGCCTCACAACTGGTAGTGCACTTAGAAAACTCATGGACCAGGGTAACACTGCTGACATTGATGAGGTCTGCTCTTTATATGAAAATTTTTTTCATTATGCTGAGAAACTAAGCCAGATTCCAGGACTTCTATAATGGATCAAAATGTGTATAAACTTAATATTTTTAGCTGGAATATCGCATCACTTAGAAAAAGACTTCCTGACCTTCATCATAAAGTAACCACCGAACCCATTGATATTGTGTGTCTACAAGAGTGCAGAGTCCCTGATAAATCCCAGCCCCCTAAATTGCCATCATTTGTTGCATATAACCTCAAATCTACTAACTCCTGTGTTCTATATATTAAAAATCACTTCCCATCAACTTCTCACACATAAGAAAACAGAGGGACTGCAATACCATGGTGTTAGGATTTATATTGGGAACTCTGCTCTCAACATATTTAATTTGTATGCTCCTGCTGATAAATTCAATTACTTGGAGCTCCCAACTTGTGCTCAGTCTGAGCCTACTCTGATCATTGGAGATTATAATGCAAGACACAAAGCATTGGAAGCTCACAGTTTAGTAATCGTAATGGTAACCAACTGTTGTCACTGTTAAATAGTCATGATAATGTGCAAATTGTAGGTGACCTTGAACCACACATATCTATGGAGGCATCCTTGATCTGTGTCTTGGCTTCAACATTACTTCTGCCAGCTGTGAGTCTACCATTGTATCAGATATATCATCAGACCATTTCCCAAGGCTAACCTCACTAGATATAGGTAATACTATCCTTCCTGGTGGAATATTCAAACTGAAACGTTTTAATGTTCCCCCTGATCAATATGAGGACTTTGTTGCACATGTGACTGACTGGTATAATTCCTATGAGTGTTCCTCTGTTGAGACCTTTAACAATGACCTTGTGAGCAGTATTCAGAACTACTTAGAGCCGCCCCAAAAACCTCCTGGCACTCTTAACCCAACCAACTTCCATAACAATCATACCTCCTATAATAACCATACTTATTACAATGATCTTAAACTTCGAACACTGAAACGTACTGCCCCCCTGTGGTTTAGCGCTTCTATTTGATTATAATAATAATGAAACGTACTGCTCGCAGAATAGGCCTAGCCTATAGAAATCATCGTACCCCTGGAATGCTGAGACTCTTTCAAACTGCCCTTGCTGCTGCCAGAGAGCGTATGACAGAGCTGCGGCAAACTGACTGGGAAAAAATTGTCAATGGTCTCAATGCTCACACCCCACTTAGCCGAGCATGGAGGGACATAAATAGAATTAAGGGTAACAAAACTGGTCAGATTGCGCACCCTCATCCCTTACATAGGGCGAATGAGCTAGTCAGTGCTTGGGCTGTTACATCAAGCTATGAAAATCTTCCCAGTACCACACAGGCGAAATTAAATGACAAATATGATGCTAGGGAGAGACTTGTTTGTTTTATGCTCAGCAAGGAAGATGACTGTAACATTCCTTTCACTGACTTTGAACTTGATGCAGCACTAACTAAAGGCAACTCCACGTCGCCTGGTGAGGATGGTATTACCTACAATATACTAAGATTGCTGTCTCGAGTACCAGGCAATCCTTTACTCGAATTATACAACATGAGTTATGTAACTGGGGAGCTCCCTAAATCTTGGACCAACAGCCTGATCATTCCCATTCCTAAGCCCAATCAACAAAATTCATTTCGCCCAATATCTCTTACTAGCTGCTTATGTAAAACATTTGAGAGGATGATTCTGAATCGTCTCATGTACAGAATAAAAAAAAATTTGTCCCCCCGATTGCATGGTTTCATGCATGGAAGGAGTGTGCACCATTGCATAGCCACCTTTCTCACTATGCACACTGATAGCTCATACACTACCTTCCTTGACCTTAAATCTGCTTTTGATGTTGCCAACCGACATGTAATCATCAGTGAACTTGCCAGAATGGATGTTGGAGGATGGCTTCTCCGCTGGATTAAGGGCTACCTGTCCAACAGAAAGTCTTCTGTGTTGTTCCAGGGGCATAGAAGTATAACTAAAGACTTTGAATTAGGAACCCCACAGGGAGGTGTGCTCAGTCCCACTCTATTCAATATTCTAATTAATGCCTTACTTAATGCTATGCCTAGCCAGCCCCATCATTATATGATCAGTTTTGCTGATGATATAATGATTCACACCACCGGATTATCCAACACCCAAAACATCCTTAACCATGTACTAGCCTCGTGTCAGGACCTAGGGTTGATAATCTCTACTGATAAAACAAAAATACTCAATAGGCGTCCTCCTCGACAGAGAGGCACTGTTCGCCAGATCCAGTTGCATGATGGGTCTCTTCTAGAATATGTAAACAGATACAGGTATCTAGGCTTTGAGGTCCCACTACTTGGACCTGTTGTAACGAGACTTTGTCGTCAATACAAAGAAAGGTTGAGAGCACTTAGAGTTGTGGCAGGGTTTCACCCCAGGTATGGTGCTAATGTTAAAATTGTGAAAATGATGTATCTTGCTTATATTAGATCATTAGTTGATTATGCTGCGCCACTACTTGCTCTTGTGTCTGACTGGAAGCTTGGAGGGTTGGAAAAACTGCAGAACGAAGCAATGAGGATCATTTTAGGATGCCCTCGTACTGCCAAAATTTTAAATATGCAGAAAGAACTTGATATTCCAAGCATCAGAGATCGTGTTACTGAAAGAAATATCCTAATTGGGGTTAATATGCTCAGGCAAGCCCATTCAAACCCCTGCACAGAAGCCCTCCAAACTTTCCTCAGCACTGGTGAACATCCCTCCAGATGGATCGAAAAACTGGAACCGACCTCCGCATGAATCAGATACATGATCTGTGGCAAGTAAGGCAACAGCGGCACTTCTCCGCTCCATGGAATATTACCCCATTCCAAACTACCATCCCTCCATTTCCCCCCAAACTACTTCTTAAATCACAACCAAAGCTTCGCCTTGAAGCCAAACATGATGCCTTAAGCTGTATTGATAATTTAGCCAAACAGCACACTCTCTCACAAATTATTTACGTTGATGGTTCAGTTCACCAATCCACTGGTGCAGCTGGTAGTGCTGTTGTTGTCATACAGAGTGATGGCTCTCTTAAAGAAATTGGAGCACGCATCAATAACTGGGCCTCTACCCTTCAGACAGAACTGTTTGCCATACTCCTTGCACTCAAATGCGTCCATGTATCTAAGGTTGACTCTCTAATTGTAACTGATTCTCTGTCATCCATAAATGCTCTCAACTCATCAAGTATAACTTGTAGCATGCTTGTGTCAGAAGCCAGACACAGGTATGGTAGGATTGTGGATAGTAGAGTCAGAGTGCACATGCTGTGGATTCCATCTCACATTGGTCTTCAGATGCATGATAGAACTGATAAATTGGCTAAGTTTTATGCTTTCAAAGAGGGGGTAGATTACAATCTTGGCGTGTCAGTTAGCAGTTTGAGAACAATAATACGAAAAGAACTAGAACTGAATTTTATTGACTTAAGACTCAGGGAGATTGACACCAGTCAGTCCATCTATCATCATTCTATCATGCAGGAGGAGCCACATGTCTATGGTGCATCCAACAAAATAAGCAGACTCTTGGATGTCACCACCGCCCGCCTCCGGCTGGGTTACAAGTATCTTTGGCAGGTTAAATCACAACCACCAGATGTAGACCAAACAAAATGTAAACTTTGTCAGTTGGATTATTGTCACACCCTGCGTCATTATGTACTGGAGTGCGACAAAATTAATGAATTCAGAGACAACTCACTCAGAAATGTTCAAGATATGTCAAAGTATTTTATCCACAGTGGTATATTACAGACCATTCTGGAAAAATACCCTGACTTTGCTCCCTGTAAATAAAGCATTGCTACACACGTGTGTGTGTGTGTGTGTGTGTGTGTGTGTGTGTGTGTGTGTGTGTGTGTGTGTGTGTGTGTGCGCGTCGCGCGTGTTGATTGCCTTTTTGTCCTGTGCACATGTCGATTGAAGGCTGGGCCTGTTGTGTGTGCGTGTGTGTGTATGTATATATGTGTGTGTATGTGTGTGTGTGTATGTGTGTGTGTGTATGTGTATATGTAAGTGTGTATGTGTGACCCAACAATAAAATTTGCACCAAGAACTCGTTACAGTTGTGACTGGGTGTAGACTAGTGAAGTGTTCATTGCGTTATAATTTGTTCATGATTGTAACCATGTATAAACGTAAGTAAGTAAATTTACTTACATGTTTCATTACCTTTGTAACTTGTGAGTTCATTACCTTTGTAGCTTGTTAGTTCATTACCTTTGTAACTTGCTCAGCTATCAT
The DNA here is from genome assembly GCA_009830355.1 of Cherax destructor. Lineage (NCBI taxonomy): Eukaryota > Metazoa > Arthropoda > Malacostraca > Decapoda > Parastacidae > Cherax > Cherax destructor. Next base: position 20,028 of record WNWK01015123.1, read on the forward strand.
AACTTTGGGGTCCAGTCCCTGGACCCATTATGTACCTCTGTAATCTTTTGACTACCGCCCACAGGATGGGTATGGGGTGCATAATAAAGATATCAAACTAACCTTCCACAACAGGCACAGGGTCGTCAGGGTCAGGGTCAGCCTCAAACCCTTCAAAATCCCTCTGTTGGACACAATCCGGCCACAATGGTCTCCAAGCAGAGTTCAATGTCCTGGAAGTCACTCCCTCCCAAGTCTTACCTATAAGGCTTATGCAGTTGTAGATATTGGAGTGATTCTTCCAGAACTCTCTAAGGGTTAATTGAGTGTCCGAGGTCACTTCAAAGCACTTTTGAAACACTGCTTTTGTGTAGAGTTTTTTGAAGTTAGAAATGACCTGCTGGTCCATGGGCTGGAGAAGAGGAGTGGTGTTTGGAGGCAAGAACTTCACTTTTATAAATTTCAAGTCCCTAAACATTTGGTCTTCCAAGTCTGGAGGATGTGCATTGTCCAGTACCAGGAGGCACTCGAGTCCCAAATTGTTTTCCTGAAGGTATTTTTTCACACTTGGGCCAAACACATCATCAACCCAATCTTTGAAAATTTGCCTTGTGACCCATGCGTTATGATTATCTTTCCACATTACACACAATCTTTTCTTGTGGACATTGTGTTTCATGAACACTCTGGGATTTTCAGAGTGATACACAAGTAAAGGCTTCACTTTGAAATCCCCACTAGCATAAGTACACAACAAGAGAGTTAGCCTTGTGTCCTGGCAGTGCCTTTTCCTCCTGCGTGATGTAGGTCCCTTTGGGCATTTTCTTCCAAAACAGGCCTGTATCCTCACAATTAAACACTTGTTGGGGTTTCAGATTTTCACTATGTAGTCCTGAAATTCAGACACAAACTTTTCAGCAGCACGTGTATGCCACTACGCTTCTTAAATCTCAAACCAACCTTTGCTGGCCCTAAATTCACTATCAGCAGCACTTGTTCCAGGAGTTTTCTTCACAAGATCTTCATGCAAATGCCTTGCCTTCTCACAAATAACAGACTCCATTACACTGTCTCCCACTATTTCCTTTTCCTTAATCCACAATAACAATCATTTTTCCATTTCTTCCATTATTGGTGACCTTTGTTTCATTACAAAAGCTACTCCTTTGGCAACATCAGCATCCTTGATTTGTTCTTTCTTTGCCAGGTTGGATGTAATAGTTGATTTGTTTTTCCCAAACTTCCTGGCAAGTTCCAGCACCCGCATACCACTCTCATATTTCTCAATCACCTCTCTCTTAAATTCCATGGTGTTTCTCACTTTCTTTACCACAGGAACTTTACTAGGAATTTTCTTGGGAGCCATGGTTACTTATTTCGTAGTTGCACTGACATAAAACAATGGAAAACAAGCAAAATGTTTGGATGAATGAGCAGAAGCTTTCTCACGCACCGAGAGACACAGGCAAACTGAAGCGCAAGCGGCCCCAGCTGATTGGAAAAATCTTGGAATTTCAAAATTGGAGCAGATGTTAGCTTTTCTTTGAGAGTTTGGAATGCTTTTTCTTGATGGAAGGCCCAAACAAATGGAGCATCTTTCTTAAGCAACTCAGCTAGAGGAGCTGCTATGGTAGAAAAATTAGCAATGAAAGATCTGTAAAACCTGCTAAGCCCACAAAGGATCTTACGGCATCAGCAGTTTTGGGAGATGGAAAATTTAGTACAGCAGTTACTTTACTTTGGTCAGTCATAACCCCTCTAGGAGTGACTACATGACCAAGAAACTTGATCTCTGATCTGAAAAATTGGCACTTAAGACAGTTTGATCTTCAAATTAGCTTCTTCAAGCTTACTCAGTACCATGTCTAGTCTCTCTAAATGCTTGTCCACATTCTCGGACATGACGATTACATAATCTAGGTACACCATAAGTGCGTTGCCTATGAGGCCTCTAAAGATATTGGTCATGAACCTCGAGAATGTGATAGGAGAAGAGCATAAGCTGAAGGCCATGTGGAGGAAGTGATAATGACCTGTTGCTTGGAAAATGCAGTTAGCTCTTGGTTGTCCTGGTGAAGAGGGATAGTTTTTGCATTTAGCTTCCTAAAGTCTATCACTGGACGCCAAGTACCGTCCTTCTTAGGTACTAGAATCAAGGGCGCATTCCAGCGTGAATTACTAGGTGCAATAACACCATCCTCAAGCATCTGATTCAAATTCAAATTCAAATTCTTTATTTCTGATAATATTACAAAGTGGGGTGTACATATTTTATGGTATTTGTACATTTTCTGAAATACTTATTACAAGAACGCCAATAGTATGCCTAGGTCTATAGTGATTAACTAGGTTTACAAAATTGAGGTACATGTACAGTGGTCCCTCGACTATCAGTCATAATCCGTTCCTGGAGCTAGACCTTAATACGAAAAACTCGAAACTCGAAACCTTATTTCCCATAAGAAATAATGTAAATACAATTAATCCATTCCAGACACACAAAAATATTAAAAAATAATAAAATTAAATGTTAATTATATTTCTACTTACACAAAACAACATTATTAACCCATAATAATAAATACATAATAAATAATAAATAACAGAATAATAAATAACATTTACTTACCTTTATTGAAGAGAGTTGCAGGCATCTGGAAGATAGGGAGGAGGAGAGGGGGAGGGGTAAGTGTTTGGAAGGGGAATCCCCCTCCATAAGGACTTCAGGTAACAAGTCCTTATCTGGGGTTACTTCCCTTCTTTTTCTTTTAATGCCACTAGAACCAGCTTAGAGTCACTAAACCCCTTCCTAGAAAAGTAACTGTCCAGAGTGCTCTGTTTCTGGCGACTCTCTAACATTTTCCTGAAGTGCAACATGGCTCTGTCACTGAACTTGTTGCAGAGATGGCTTATTTCAGCTTGCTCAGGGTGGTATTTTTCAACAAATGTCTGCAACCTATTCCAAATGGAGCACATTTCCTTAATCTCTGAAGAAGTAACTACCTCACCCTGTCCATCCTCCTGTGAGTCAATTTCCTCTTCTGTCATCTGATGCTGTTCCTGATGAAGCTCTTTCAGCTCTTCAGTGGTTAGGTCTACCCTGTGCTCCTACACCAACTCTTCCACATCCTCACCACTCACCTCCAACCCCAGTCTGTTCCCCAATGCCACAATATCTTCCACAACAGGCACAGGTCGTGAGGGTCAGGGTCAGCCTCAAATCCTTCAAAATCCCTCTTTTCAACACAATCCAGCCACAATGGTCTCCAAGCAGAGTTCAAAGTCCTGGAAGTCACTCCCTCCCAAGCCTTACTTATAAGGCCTATGCAATGGACGATACTGAAGTGATCTTTCCAGAACTCTCTTAGGGTCAACTCAGTGTCCACAGTCACTTGAAAGCACTTTTCAAACAATGCTTTTGTGTGGAGTTTCTTGAAGTTTGCAATGACCTGCTGGTCCATGGGCTGGATGAGAGGAGTGGTGTAAGGAGGCAAGAACTTCATTGTGATGAAACTGAACTCATCAGGCAAATAGTCTTCCAAGTTGTGAGGATGAGTGTTGTGATAAAAACACAGGCCTTATTCCTAGGCTTTATTGAACACAAAATCCATGGTACATGTCTGCAACAGAAGAAAATACATCTAATGACTGCTGCTGCAGGACAGGTGATGTAAGGTGCATATGTCCTCAGAAAAGCTATAGCTACTGGCGACATATTTAAGCTTACCATGTAATCTACATCACGAATGTATCTGTGTAAGAGGAGACCACACGCCATGCTGGGCCATCGCTGTACTGTTTGTTGTTATTGTAAGGGGCTTTTCTAGCAGGGTTTGACTATCTGCTGGAGCGAGCGTCCTCTATTTCAATAGGGGTAGCCTGAAAAGGCTTCCTGGAGAAACCGAAGCATCTTTCGCAACATCTATTGGTGTATCTTGAGATTCCGCACTAACATTGGTTTCAACTGGGGCTAAGTGTCTTGTAGATACAGTAGTCTCTTCATTATTTTGGTAGCGAATGTGGGCATAATGCGGATTAGCTTGTAGGAGCTCTACCTCTTCCACTAAAGGATCCGTCTTGTTCATCCTACGGTGACTCTTCAGGAGAATGGGTCCAGGGTGACATAACCAGGTGGGCATGGAGGCTCCGTAGAGGAACGACGTGAATAGTTGAAGAGTCTCTCATGAGGGTAGCATTAGTAGCTGTGCACAGCAATGATCTAATAGAGTGAAGGGCATCAGGTAAGACAGTCTGCCAGTGTTGAACCGGTAGATTGCGAGATTTCAGTGTCATTGTAACTGACTTCCATATAGTACCATTGAACCGCTCCACTTGACCATTGCCTTGAGGGTTGTAGCTTGTTGTTCTGCTGCAAGCAATCCCTTTGTTAGCCAAAAACTCCTGAAGTTCATTACTCATGAACGAGGATCCCCTGGGAAAGACAACTGATGACAATTGAAGCAGTCATATTTGCACAGGGGAACACAAAAGGAAACCTAGAATATTCATCTACTATGTTAAGGAAATACCTATTCTGGTTTATGCTTGGTAGAGGTCCTTTGAAATCTATATTCAGTCTCTCGAAAGGCTGAGTGGCTTTTATGAGATGAGTTTTCTCTGGCTGGTGAAAGTTTGGCTTGCACTCTGCACATATTCTGCATGATCTGATCACTTGTCGCACCTCTTCCACTGAGTAGGGCATATTCTTAGATTTAACAAAATGATACAGGCGTGTAACTCCTGGGTGACACAAGGCCTTGTGGAGCTCTGAGAGTGATTGCAAATCATGACATGCTGCTCCACAGTGGGACCTAGAGAATGCATCAGGTGAAATGTTTTCTTCACCCGGTCGATACAGAATATCAAAGTTATAACACGATAGTTCCATCCTCCAGCGTAATATCTTGTCATTCTTGATCTTACTTTTGTGCTTCTTGTCAAACATATACATCACGGACCGTTGGTCAGTCCTTACAGTGAAATGTCTGCCTGTTAAATAATGCCTCCAGTGGCGAACTGCTTCTATGATGGCCTGGGCTTCCTTTTCTACAGAGCATAGCACTTCTCTGATCCTTGAAAAGTTCTTGAAAAAAAAAGCTACGGGACGTCCTGCCTGAGATAGGACTGCAGCAATGGCAACTTCAGATGCATCCGTTTCCACCTCGAATGGTAGGGACTCATCAATGGCCTGAACTACTGAGTTTTCAATGTCCTGTTTGAGAGTATAGAAAGCAGTTTCTGCTTCCTTTGTCACAGGAAATATCGTGGTAGCACTCAGTGGGCGAACTTTACTTGAATAGTTGTAGATCCACTGTGAGTAATAAGCAAAAAGACCCAAGAGTTCTTTGGAGTGACTTTTGTCTTGGGGCATTGGAAGTTCCCATAGAGGTCGAAGTCTTTCAGGGTCTGGGGATATTGCACCTCCTTCCACCACATAACCAAGGATGTTAAGCCTTTTAGTGGAAAAAGTGCACTTTTCTTCATTGTAACTGATATTTTTTCTTGGCAGCTTCCAAAAACTTATCAAGGTTTGCATCATGTTCCTCCTGGGTCTTGCCACAAATGGTAACATTATCTAAATATGCATAAGTTCCCATAAGTTGCTCTTCCTGAATGAGTGAATCCATAATTCGTTGAAACAGGCTACCCCATTGGTAACCCCAAAAGGGACTGGTAAACTGATAGAGGCCGTCACTAGCCTGAAATGCTGTGTATGGTTTATCTTCATTCCTTATAGGGACTTGATGATAGGCACTTCGTAGATCAATTTTGCTAAACACATAGTACTGAGCAATTTTGTTCACTGTATCATCAATTCGAGGTAGAGGGTACCCATCAAGAAGTGTAAATTTGTTGATTGTCTCAGAATAGTCGATAGCCAGCCTCCATTTCCTATAATCATCCTTGACAACAACGACCTGTGCACGCCACGGAGAATTACTTGGTTCTATAATACCCTCCTTCAGCAGCCTCTGAGTTTCTTTCTCAATGAACATCCTATCTTCATAAGAATAGCGGCGTGACTTAGCTGATATAGGATGACAATCCGCAGTAAGATTCGCAAACAGCTTTGGTGGGTCTACCCTTAAAGTGCTAAGACCACAGACAATGAGAGGAGGCAGTTCACCTCCATATGTTAAGGTAACACTGACCAAGGATCACATCAGAGCACAGTTGTGGCAGAACAGCTGAATGTACATCTTGATAATCCCTGCCAATAACTCTAAGGTTTACTTTACAAAACCCTAACGTCTGAATAGAGAGAGATGTTGATGCCATGGAAACGGTACCTGATGAGTGATGTACGTCAAGGAGTGGCGTTTAACTACGTCAAGGTTGATGAAACTCTCTGAGCTGCCACTGTCAATCAGACCATCTACTTCTGTTCCTTTGATGAACACTTTCACAACTGCCTTTGACAGTGAATTTGGAGCAGCCGCAGAAGTCACTGTTGCTAGAGTCGCCTGGTCGGAATGCGTAGAAGCACTAGCTCTTGTTGATGTATTAGCACGACATACTTTAGCAAAGTGACCTTTCTTATGGCATTGATGGCACATTGCTTCACGAGCGGACACTTTGGACGTGGATGTCTTGAAAAACCACAAAAGAAACACTTTGTGCCTGCAGCTGCTGTCACTGAAGCAGGTTCCACGGTAACCTCATTAAAAGAGTCTTGGTCGGAGTTACAGCACTTACCACTCGAGAAGGCTGGGTAGTACTGTACACTTCAGAATTCTTCTGAGCTGAATCTAATGATCTTGCCTGGTCAAGGGTAGTGGCTAAGTCCAGAGTTTTATTCTCCAATAAACGCTGCCTTATTATTGGTGATTGCAGGCCACTGATAAAAGCATCCCTGATGGACTCTTCACAATACTGAGAAGCTGTCACCGCTCGGAAGTTACAGTCCTTACCTAATATTTTCAATGCTTGAAAGTATTCCTCTAAGGATTCACCAATCTGCTGGCGGCGAGTTGCAAGACGATATCGTGCAAAGATTTCATTTGTGGGCTTAATATACTGAGACTTGAGGGCATTGATAGCATCTTCATAGGTATTACACTCAGAAATAACCTCATAGATTTTAGGTGACACAAAGTTGATGAGCAGGCTTAGTTTATCTAGATCTTCCTGAGGAAAGGCTCTCAAGAAGTTTTCGAAAGTCTTAAACCAGTGCTTCCATTCCTGAGCAGCCGTTGATACACTGGGGTCAGAGTCTAGCCTCTCAGGTTTCAGTAAACGCTCCATTTTGCTGTGTAGTCTAGCTCAGAATCGCCACCAGGTAGCCCAGGATATTTGTGTTCAATAAATTGTTGTGATAAAAACACAGGCCTCATTTCTAGGCTTTATTGAACACAAAATCCATGGTACATGTCTGCAACAGAAGAAAATACATCTAATGACTGCTGCTGCAGGACAGGTGATGTAAGGTGCATATGTCCTCAGAAAAGCTATAGCTACTGGCGACATATTTAAGCTTACCATGTAATCTGCATCACGAATGTATTTGTGTAAGAGCGAGACCACACGCCATGCTGGGCCATCGCCGTACTGTTTGTTGTTATTGTTAGGGGCCCCCTGAGGTGGTGCCGTATTGTGTCCTGCTGCGGCTCTCCACAAGAGCGGTATCACTACAGGCTTCACTTTAAAATCACCACTGGCATTGGCACACATCATAAGAGTTAGCCTGTCTTTCATAGGCTTGTGTCCTGGCTGTGCCTTTTCCTCCTGGGTAATGAAGGTCCTGTTGGGCATTTTCTTCCAAAAACAAGCCTGTTTCATCACAATTAAACACTTGTTGGGGGAGGAATTCTTCAGCCTCTACGAACCTCTTAAATTCACTCACAAATTTTTCAGCTGCACGTTTGTCTGAGCTGGCTGCCTCACCATGCCTCACAACACTGTGTATGCCACTACGTTTCTTAAACCTCTCAAACCAGCCTTTGCTGGCTTTAAAATCACTCGCCTCACCACTGGTTGCAGGCATTGTCTTGACAAGATCTGCATGCAACTTCCTTGCCTTTTCACAAATTATTGCCGTTGAAATACTATCACCCGCTATCTGTTTTTCATTGATCCACACCATCAACAACTTCTCAACTTCATCCACTGTTTTTGATCTATTTTTCGTTAACATATCAACCCCTTTTGCAACATTAGCTTCCTTGATCTCATTTCTCTTTGCCAGGATAGAGCTGATAGTAGATGGGGTTTTCTTATACATCCTGGCAAGCTCACTCAGACGTATGCCACTCTCATATTTTTCTATAATCTCTTTCTTTAGTTCGATGGTGTTCCTCACTCTCTTTACCACTGGGGTGCCACTAGGAAGCTTCTTTGGACCCATGGTGACTTATTTCACAGTGACAATCACTAAACCACGAAAAAAGACACCAAATGTATTGTGAATGTTTGAAAGAGCGCGCTGGGTAATGTACTCTCAATGATAAACAACGCTTCACTGGTGTCCTGTGCAGGCGCACAGGACAGGTCAAATATGTTACGATACACGAGTCCATTTACGATACACAATATCGAAAAAAGCTTACGTTACACGATTTTTACGATATATGAGCCTTACGTTACTCGGGGGTCCACTGTACATGTATTTGTAAATGAAAATGCTGTTTTAATCTTGCGTTCTAGCACAACACAAGAAAGTATTTTTCAACAGGTGATATTATCATGAATTTTATAATGATGTTCTTATTGAGTCATTATTTAGATCCTAGTTAATAAACAACTTAAACATTCTTGATAGGGATTTATGAGTAAGATATATGTACAAGATATAAGGAACTTATAGTTTACCTGGAGTTCACCTGGAGGGTATTCTGGGGATCAACGCCCCCGTGGCCTAAGCCACGAATAGGCCTCTCGGTGGATCAGGGCCTGATCAACCAGGCTGTTACTGCTGGCTGCACATAGTCCAATGTATGCACCACAGCCTGGTTGATCCAGCACCAACTTTAAGTACAGTGGACCCCCAGAAATCGGCCACCTCCCAACTTGAACAATTATGTAAGTGTATTTTTGTAAGTGCTTTTGTAAGTGTACAGTGGACCCCCGGTTAACGAAATTAATCCGTTCCAGGAGCTATTTCTTAACCCGAACCTTTCGTAATCCAAACCCTTATTTCCCATAAGAAATAATGTAAATACAATTAATCCGTTCCACAAAAAAATATTCACACAAAATATAATATAAATAACATTTACTTACCTTTATTGAAGAGACTTGCAGGCATCTGGAAGATAGGGAGGATGACAGGGGCAGGGTGTTAGTGGTTGGAAGGGGAATCCCCCTCCAAAAGGACTTCAGGTAACAAGTCCCTCTCTGGGGTTACTTCCCTTCTTTTTATTTTAATGCATGAATGCTACACTCCCTGCATGCCTGCTACACTCCCTGCATGCCTGCTACACTCCCTGCATGAATGCTACACTCCCTGCATGAATGATACACTCCCTGCATGAATGCTACACTCCCTGCTTGAATGCTACACTCCCTACATGAATGCTACACTACCTGCATGCCTGCTACACTCCCTGCATGAATGCTACACTCCCTGCATGAATGCTACACTCCCTGCATGAATGCTACACTCCCTGCATGCCTGCTACACTCCCTGCATGAATGCTACACTCCCTGCATGAATGCTACACTCCCTGCATGAATGCTACACTACCTGCATGAATGCTACATTCCTTGCATGAATGCTACACTCCCTGCATGCCTGCTACCACTGGGGTGCCACTAGGAAGCTTCTTTGGACCCATGGTGACTTATTTCACTGTGACAATCACTATATACCACCAAAAAAGACACCAAATGTATTGTGAATGTTTGAAAGACCACTCTAGATAATCTTCTCTCTATCTTCTTCACTGGCGGGCATCCTGCATCCTGCGTCCTGCGCAGGTGCCAAGCAGGCAGACAGGTCTAATACGTTTCGCTATCCGAGCTTTTTTCACTATCTGAGAGCGAAAAAAAGCTTTCGTTAAGCGATTTTTTCGTTATCTAAACCTTTCGTTAGCCGGGAGTCCACTGTACGTTTGGGGGTCTGAAACAGCTAATCTAATTTACATTTGTCCTCATGGGAATAAATTCGTTCGTTAATGCCACTCAAACAACATTCTGGAACGAATTATGGCCGATTTCCTGGGGTCCACTGTATCTGTCCAGCTCCCTCTTGAAGGCAGCCAGGGGCCTATTGGTAATTCCCCTTATGCATGGTGGGAGGCTGTTGAACAGTGTTGGGCCCTGGACATTTATGGTGTTTTCTCTTAGTGTACAAATAGCACCCCTACTTTTCAATGGGGGTATTTTGCACCGCCTGCCCAGTCTTTTACTTTCGTAGGGAGAGATTTCTGTGTGCAGATTCAGGTCCATTCCTTCTAGGATTTTCCAAGTGTAGATTATGGTATATATCTCTTGCCTGCATTCCAGCGAGTACAAGTCAAGTGCTTCCAAGTGTTCCCAGTGGTTGAGGTTTTTTATCGAACTTATATGTGCAGTTAAGGTTCTCTGTACATTCTCTAGATCTGCAATTTCACCTGCTTTGAACGGAGATGTTAATGTACAGCAATATTTCAGCCTAGAGAGAATAAGTGATTTGAAAAGAATCATCATTGTCTCTCAACTTATGTAATGTAGGAGACAGATTATTTTAATTAAAAAGTTTTTCATAATTTTTTTCTGTATTGTAAATCTATAGTACTTTCTAATTCCCCTGAAAATACTAGTATCCATGAATCGGAATTTAATAAAAGCTTATTGAAACTTCACATTAGTTTATGAAGCTGTATTTATAATTTTTTCTTTTCTTTACAGATCATCTTTGCATCAGAAAATGTTCATAAATTAAACACTCAATACTATAAGGTTCATGTGAGTATCAGAAGTACATCATAAAGTGTCAACATGAGTTATATAAAGTATAAAGGCATTATCATTATCTTCAGTTTTCCTTAGTACGTATTCTGACTAATACACTGTGAGATGTAAGATCAACACATTCATTAAAATATTGCTATATGTATACATAATTTATTTCAGAACTCAATTTAAGTTAAATATCAATAACCAAAAAATGTATGAAAATTCTCAATAAAAAGCATATTAATTACACATTATTTTTACAACAGTAAGTTACTTTCTTGACTTAAGTCATTTAACTATTCATTGCCAAATAGAGAGTGTATAATTAGAAGTTGTATGTCCTTCACATGTGTTTTATGAAGCAAATATTATGTTTATTGTAAGATAATGTAACAGCAGTTTGTGCTTGTAAGTTCCATCTTTGTCACTGATAATGTTGCAAAACATTTTTGCACAGCTCTCAATAATTGCTTGATGCATTTCTTCTGCTACAAAACAGTTGATTGCAAAACGACGTGTAGTATTTTGATGTTACTAAATAGTCTTTCTTTTTATTTATGCATCACTATATGTTATATAATAACTGAGATGAAGTCTTTTTGCCATAACATATACTAAGTAAAAAGCTTCCATGGACAAAATATAAAATTTTCAGTAATATTAATTCAAGTTAACCTTGAAATAAATCACACAAACTAGGACAATATTTTTTAGTGTTCCTAACAAACTTTTATTTAAATTCATATACTATGTAGTAAAATGTTAGTAGACAACAGTGGAGAAAAAACACTTATGTTTGTGTCCATAATTTTTTTTAATTATTCTTGTTAACATAGTGATGATAAAAAAAAGTCCATATCACTGTTCAGTGTCATAAAGACTTTAAAAAACTTTCCTTGTAAGACATAATGTTAAGAGGATTCATGTTCAAAAGAGTTGTCATTAAGAGTGTCCTCACATGAAGGACTTAAGAATCAGAAAAAGAAAAAATTGTGCTAATGTGTGCAGAGTTACTGTATTCATAAAAAAATTACCAGTGTTCTTAATATTCCATAACCTGTAAAAATATGTAATAAATATATGTTTTTGAGTAATATGAAAAACAAATTGTAGGCTTACACTTACCTGCGAAGTGTTTTTTATAATGACCTCGGCCTCAATGGCCCAGTCTCAAACCAGGAACCAATTTAGTGTTAATGTCAAAACACCTGTTACAGTAATGCAAATGAGAGTTAATAAGGAAGACAATAATCTCCAGTGTTCAGAATGTTTGAAAGACTTTTCGAATAAATGTTCTCTGTTAACGCATCTGAGAACTCATGTAGTGAAGAAACGATGTCAGTGTTTAGTGTGTTTGAAAGGTTTTTCAAAAAACTCGGAGCTAGTGAAGCACATGAGAACTCACACTGGAGAGAAACCATATCAGTGTTCCCAGTGTCTCAGAAATTTTTCAACAAAATCTATTCAAGTGAAACACATGAAAACTCACACAGGGGAGAAACCATTCCAGTGTTCTGAGTGTCTGAGAGATTTTAAAGAAAAATCTAATTTAGAGATTCACATGAAAACTCACACAGGGGAGAAACCATTCCAGTGTTCAGAGTGTCTAAAACACTTTGCAAGAAAATCTTATTTAGTGAAACATGCAAGAATTCACACGGGGGAGAAACCATATCAGTGTTCGGAATGTCTAAAAGATTTTGCAAGAAAATGTTATCTAGTGAGGCACATGATAACTCACACGGGAAACAAGCCGCATCAATGTTCAGAGTGTCTAAAAGTTTTTTCAACAACATCTCATTTAACAATACACATGAGAACTCATACTGGAGAGAGTCCATATCAGTGTTCAGAGTGTCTAAAAGACTTTAAAGACAAATCGAATCTAGTGGTACATATAAGAACTCACACAGGGGAGAAACCATATCAGTGTTCCCAGTGTCTGAAAGAGTTTTCACAAAAGCTTCAGTTAATGAAACACGTGAGATCTCACATTCGAGAGAAACCTTATCAGTGTTCAAAGTGTTTAAAAGATTTTATAGGCAAATCAAATCTGGTAGCACACATGAGAACTCATGCAGAGGAAAAACCTTTATCATTGTTCAGAATGTTCAAGAATAAATAACTCAGATTTACTGAGACACATGAGAACTCAGGGTTAAAACTATATTAGCCATGCGCATCGTAAGAGGTGACTAAAATGCCGGGAGCAAGGGGTTTGTAACCCCTTCTGTATAAATTACTAAAAAAGAAAAAACTTTCATTTTCTTTTTGGTCACCCTGCCTCAGTGGGATACGGTCGGTTTGTTAGAGAAAAAAAAAATAACATTACTAAATTTATAAAGAGAAACTTCCATTTTTCTTTTTGGGCCAACCTGCTTCGATGGGATATAGCCAGTGCGTTGAAAGAAAGAACAATAACAATTTTATTTAACATGATACATGTTTAATAATAATAATAATAATAATTTTATTTCTACAAGTACACATACAAGGTATACAGGCCTAGTTGACATCAATGACATACTACTAGAAAGCTGCTTGTCATACTCTCAGAGCATTTCGGGCAAATTAGGTCAGTTTTGTCCCAGGATGCGACCCACACCAGTCGACTAACTCCCAGGTACTACCTATTTTTCAACCCTCAGTGGGAATCAAACCCAGACCCTCACTGTGTGAAGCGAGAACTTTAACCACTAGGAGGGTAACAATTTGGTGAGCATGCGAAAAGCCCCTTTAAATGCAGAGCATTTCAGGCAAACTTAAGACTAACTTAAGATTAATAAGGCAATAGCTGTTGTAATTGTACATATGGTCATTAGGTGAGTTACAGTGAATACAAGAAAATTGAAAACTCAACTGGTTCACGCTATATGGCTTTAATATGTTAGGTAGAGAAGAATAACAGTTTTGATATAGTACAGGTCGGCCATCATTAATCCGACAATCAGTTATCAGGTTCCATCAGTAATCCGGCAATCAGTTATCAGGTTCCATCAGTAATCCGGCAATCAGTTATCAGGTTCCATCAGTAATCTGGCAATCAGTTACGTATCCGGTTCCATCAGTATTCCAGCACTAATTTCAGCTAGCATAATTTCAAATTTCATCATTATACTGACTCAAATCATTATACTGACTCAAATTTCATCATTATACTGACTCAAATCATTATACTGACTCAAATTTCATCATTATACTGACTCAGAAATTGTGCAGATGGTTGTAACTCCACAGCAGCAAGATAGTGGAGGAGAAAGCAGTGATAAAAATGAGGAAGATGTAGCAGAAAGAGTCTATGTTGATAGGTTAATTAAGTGTATTCTAACCTAACCATTCTGTAATCCAGCAAATTCACTAATCCGGCACTCTACAGGTCCCAATGATGCTGGATTAGTGATGGCCGACCTGTATATAAAAAATACAGTATGTATAAGAATAAGAAGAATAAGATTTTCTTCGGATTTTTAACCCAGGAGGGTTAGCCACCCAGGATAACCCAAGTGCGTCATCAAGGACTGTCTGTCTTATTTCTATTGAGGTCCTTAATCTTGTCCCCCAGGATGCGACCCACACCAGTCGACTAACACCCAGGTACCTATTTGCTGCTAGGTGAACATGACAACAGGTGTAAGGAAACACGTTGAAATGTTTCCACCCGCCGGGAATCAAACCCTGGCCCTCCGTGTGTAAAGCGAGAGCTCTAGCCACCGGGCAATCATCAAGCACAATATACAATAATAAAATTGGAACAATTTTAAGTTTGAAGTAAATGATCAAATAGTTGAGCAGTCATAAATTATTTAGGATTTTTTTTTTTTTTGTAACTGGTAGGTGTTAATTATAGCATTTGTCTGGTTAATTTTAGGTGATTAGCTGATTTCTAAGAAGGGTCAACTCGTGTTTCGGTCGCTTTTTTTGACCCAATTTTGGCCTGACTATCAGCCGTTTCCCCGTGTTTTGGTCCGGGTACCAGACCTGTCCACCTGCCCGCGCTTGCGGACCTCCCTGCGCAGCCATCGTGAGCCAGTCTAGCTTTGTTTATCACAATAAATTCATTCTGTTTAGTGCATGTTTATTGATTGTGACTGTGACATAAGCCACTATGGGCCCAAAGAAACTTCATAGTGGCAGTCCTTTGGTAAAGAAAGTGACAAACACGATAGAATTGAAGAAAGAAATTGTAGCAAAATACCAAAGTGGAGGAGGAAGAGAGGGGAGAATGTGCCTTCTTCAGTGATTCTACGATATGTATGATACTAAAGCAGCATAAGCCGATAAAGGCTATAGCACCAGCCAGTGATAAAGTGTAGCATTAACAGTGTAGCAAGTAAGTTAACCCTTAAACGGTCCAAACGTATATATACGTTTGCTCGCCCAGTGCCCCGAATATTTTGAAAAAAAAAATTATAGAAATAAAGAGCACATTTTTTAAAGTGTTATAGGATAAAAAAAAATTTAGGGTCAGTACTTACCGAGATATGAGGCCGAGAAGTTGGCACTGGATGCTCACCTGACGGCAACATCGAGTCCTGCCACTTGCAGAAGTGTTGCCGATATGCCTTTTTTTCTTGTTTTTATATTTTATATAATTTTTATGTTCTGATAATTACAATTTATAATAGTTCTTGTCGTTTCATAACCAATCTTTGTTCTAACACTAATAGTATTAGGTACTGAAATTGTACTCAAATTGCCACAAACACACTGACAGGTGGACATTTACACCTGCCTTGGTCATTTACTATTTTCTAGGAATATACAAAGTATTTATAGGTCCCAGCAATTTTTTAGATACATGGGAGTATATAATAATAATAATAATAATAATAATAATAAGAATAATAATAATAATAATAATAAGAATAATAATAATAATAATAATAATAATAAGAAGAAGAAGAAGAAGAAGAAATAATAACAATAAGAATAATAACAATAATAAGAATTCAAATTCAAATTCAAATTCTTTATTTTGAGTAATATACAAGGTGGGGTGTACAGTGGTACCTTGAGTTACGATGGTCCCCAAAATGCCCTTTTATGTAAGTTTATTTTTTTAAATGCTTTTGTAAGTATATTTTTGGGGGTGTAAAAGGACTAGTCTATTTTACATTATTCCTTATGGGGATAAATTCGTTTGGTAATGGCACTTGAACAGCATTCTCGAACGAAAAAATATCGTAACTCGAGGTACCACTGTACTTATAATTATACATTTTATGAAGTGGATATTACAAGATGGCCAATAATATGCCTAAGTATGCCTAGGCTTTTCAGGCAGTCATATGATAGGTCTTACTCAATAGCGACACAATGATTATACAGATAGTAAGGTTAGGTAATTGTAGTGATTAAATAGGTTTACAAAATTGAGGCAGTGAGGTAGGTGGTGGTATCACAATTCTTTTTAGTTGGTTATACAGTGAAACCTCGGCTTACGAACGCCCCACCATGCGAACTTTTCTGGATATGAACAGTCGTTTGGTCGATTTTTTGCTTCTGGATACAAGCGAAATTTCACTATGCGTCCTTCCCCCTTCAAGGGAGGTTCCTTGGTGAGGGGCTCTTGATCTAGGGAATTGGATCTGTGCTCCAATTTCCTAAATAAATAATAATAATAATTATTATTATTATAATAATACGTACGTACTACTACTAATAATAATATGATAATAATAATAGTGTACACTTATTACTTACCTTAAAATATTTGTACAGCGAACCCTCGGTTTTAGTTGAAAATTCTTTCCAGAATGCTATTCGAGTGCCATAACCGAACGAATTTGTTCCTATAAGTACAATTGTCAGTTAGATTAGTCATTTCAGACCCCCAAAAATACACTTACAAATGCTCTTACAAAAATACACTTACATAATTATTCGAGTTTGGAGGTGAACGAAAACCGAGGGTCCACTGTAGTCTTAATGGTCTTAATATAGGGTGCAAGGTGAATAGGGTAGGTAGGTATCAAAGTGTGGTAGGTATGTAACCCCCATCTGGCCACCCCACCCACACATTATATACTAGGCAATTAAAGCACCCAAGAGCGATAAAATGCATATACAGTACAGTGGACCCCCGGATTACGTTATTAATCCGTTCCAGAGGGCTTAACTTAAACCGAATATAACTTAATCCAAATCTATTTTCCCCATAAGAAATAATGGAAATTCAATTAATCCGTTTCAGACAACCAAAAGTATTAAAATAAATATTGTTTCCACATTAAATTCACAGAAAAGAATGAGATATAAAGTACATAAAACAGTAATAACTTGGCACTTACCTTTATTGAAGAGTTGTTGATGTGTGGAAGATGGAAGGCGGGAAGAGGAAGGAGTAGTTGCTAGCGTTTGGAAGGAAAATCCCCTTCCATTAACACTTCAGGTTCCAAGTTCTTTTCTGGGGTTACTTCCCTTCTTTTTCTTTTAATGCTACTAGGACCAGCTTGAAAGTCACTGGACCCCTGTTGCTCAAAAAAGTGTTCCAGAGAGTTCTGTTTCTGGTGAATGTTTGGAAGTGTGCCAACGACAGGGGTGTGTGTTTGTGGACAGGACAAGATAGTCCTTCAAAATGACACTAATATAAACTCTATGGCTTTTTTATCTATCACAATTCATCTAATATGACATAATAAACAATATTAATAACATAGAAACATGACATATACTCTAGAATGTGAGGACTGGTATTCGTGCCTTAAATAGTGATGGCCGCCAGACACAGCGGTGTTGTCAGTCACCCTATATAACTCCAACAACATTGGAGGAGTTAAGTTTCGTGTTGTCATTTTTCTATAGATTAATGGCTTAACTTACTTGCTACACTGTTAATGCTACACTTTATCGCTGGCAGGCACTATAGCCTTTATCAACTCCTGCTGTTTTAGTATCATAACATCGTAAAATCACTGAATCACTTCAGAAGACATTCTCCCTAGTGCTAGCCCTTTGGTAAAGGGCTGGCACTAGGAGCTTTCTTTGGGCCCATGGTGGCTTATTTAGCAGTTGCAAGCACTAAAAACAACGGGATAATGACAAAATGTATGGCTTGAATGAGTGGATGGCGATCACTTGCTGGTAAACAATGGCACACTGACTCTGGATGGAGTGTTTGGCCATCCGGACCATGCGTATGCGTCCAGGACGAATGACTTATTCCAAGCGGATCAACGTATACCGAACCAATATTTTTTACGGAAAAAGGTAACGTTTTCCGAATTTTAACATAATCCGAGGGTCCACTGTACACTCACTACTTACCTTAAAATATTTGTAGAGTGGACCCCCGAGTTACGATCATAATTCATTTCAAGTGCCATTACCGAACGAATTTTCTCCCTTAAGAAATAATGTCAAGTAGGTTAGTCCATTTCAGACCCCGAAAAATACACTTACAAAAGCACTTACAATATTACACTTACATAATTGTACGATTTCCTAGGTGATCGTAACTCGGGGGTCCACAGTAGTCTTAGTGAAGGGTGAGTAAAAAAATTAAATGAATAAATGAGAGAGAGAGAATGACAAATTCCCACTCTAGACAGCATACTCCACCACTATTCAAAACTCTAAAACTACTCACCGTAGAAAACATTCATACACTCTACATGCTAATATCAACCCTCTGCTCAAAATTCTCCTCAACAACTTTAATAGGTCCCACGACCACAACACAAGACACAGATCACTTTTTGACATACCCCGAGTCCATACCAACCAATGTAAAAATTCTATGCACATAAAGGGCCCCAGAACCTGGAATTCATTACCAGTAAATATTAAGTTAACCTTGTCTGAAAATCAATTTAAGACTCTTCTCAAAAATCACCTACTCACCCTAAACTAAATATACTGATACTGTAAACTACTTTCAAAAATGCTCAATGTTATTTCCTTAAGATAATCTCAATTTTATATTACCATCCTCCTAAACACTTGTTACAATTTAATATCATCATATTGTCATTTTAACAGTATAATATCATCATATTGTCATTTTAACAGTATAATATCATCATATTGTCATTTTAACAGTATAATATCATCATATTGTCATTTTAACAGTATAATATCATCATATTGTCATTTTAACAGTATAATATCATCATATTGTCATTTTAACAGTATAATATCATCATATTGTAATTTGAAATAAAATATATAACTAGAATAAACTCAATTAATTTCTCTAGTATTATGTACATAGTCTGTAAGTCATTAGATTAAGCTGCCCCTAATGCCATGGCATGCCAGTGGCTCTCCTTGCATTTCAGTTTTATGATTGTAACTACCAATATTTATGTATACTTGCAAAGAAATAAAATTTACTTTACTTTACATTCGCGAGTCTTGTAAACAAACCAGCCGGACGCGTATGGTTTTAGTTTACTCCGCAACCTGACTGGAAAAACATCTCATATTTATGTTAATTTATTCTACTGTGGGTATATTTATCATGTTTATGTCACGTAGCGTGTTTATTATATAATTTTGAAAAAATATCGTAGATGGATTAAGCAAAATGTCTATACAGTGGACCCCCGAGTTACGAGCACCTCGGAAATCGTACATTTATGTAAGTGTAATATTGTAAGTGCTTTTGTAAGTGTATTTTTGGGGTTCTGAAATGGACTAACCTACTTGACATTATTCCTTATGGGAGAAAATTTGTTCAGTAATGGCACTTGAGCAGCCTTCTGGAATGAATTATGCTCGTAACTCGGGGGTCTACTGTATTAACGTTTTATACGACATTTAATACACCTCAGAGTGATTATTATTGTGTTATTATTATCATTATTAATATGTTATTATTATCATTATTAATATGGAGCTATGTAATGACACTTGCATCATTACATAGTTTTACATACAGAAAACAATGAGAAATAAATATAAAGCACTAATGAAATAGATAAATGAACATTTAACATCACTTTTACCTTTATTGAAGACTCTTGTTGGCGTATGGAAAACGGTGAGAAGGGGAGAGGGAGGAGAGTTTATTGTTTTTAGACAGGGCAAAATACTTAAATATGATGCTAATATCAACTGTACGGTTTATTTATCTATCACAATTCATCTAATATGACATAATAAACAATGTGACAAATGGTTTTGAAAACCGACAAGTTGGAGATTAAGACACTTAAGCAACATTTGAGAATCTTTATCTTGATACAAACGAATTCTTCAACACTTGTCCAACCTTTGGACAATGGATGGTACCATTATGACCCCGCCTCCTCCTGCTTCGCCTCACCTGACTACAGTATATAAGCCACTTCTACGGCCCTTTGCTGTACTTTCTACAAGATTGATGCACTGAACACATCGACTCCAGGCCGAGGGACTGATTTCCTCAAACACCTCCTCTTCTTATAACTTTCTGCTTTGTATTGGACTGATGAAGATACTGTGTGCCAAAACGTTTCTTCAATAAAGATTCCCAAATGTTGCTTAAGTGTCTTAATCTCCAACATAATAAACAATATTAATAACATAGAAACATGATATATACTCTAGAATGAATAAAATATGTCATTACATATGTGACTAGTGGTGGTGGTGGTGTTGTTGTTGGGTTTATCAGGGCCACTGACAGCATAAGGCATATTCAGATTCAAATTCAGATTTTTATTTTTCTGTAAAGATTACAGTGTGTGGTTTACATATTATAAAACAATAATTACAAAGATTACAATGTGTGGTTTACATATTATAAGACAATAATTACAAAGATGGCCACTAGCATGCCTGGGCATATGGTGGTGGTGATGGCGGCGGCAGCAGCCATCACCACTAGTCACACTGAAACACCACTAGTCACACTAAAACAATGTATGTAATTTATAAATAGGAAATATTGTATAAAAACATAATAGAGAATGTAAAGAAATAAAGTGGTTATTGCGTATATTGTCAGTGGCCCTATATACCTCCAACAACATTGGAGGAGTTAGTTTTGTGTCATCCATTTTCTATCGCTTAATCGCTTAACTTACTTGCTACACTGTTATTGCTACACTTTATTACTGGCTGGCGCTGTAGCCTTTATCGACTCCTGCTGCTTTAGTATCGTAGAATCACTGAAGAAGGCACATTCTGTCCATCAGTCATGATGAGAGTACAGCATGTTTTTGGAGGAAGAGCTTATTTACTGTACACAGGTGAGGTGAAGCAGTCATAGGAAGTGTCACCTTCCTATGTCAGGTGGAAGCAGGTTATCCCTACAGGTTAGGCAAGCATTGAATTTCCTGTATCAAGATCCCAAGATGTTGCTGAGGGACTGCCCGTTGGCAACAACGCTGGTCTAACCTGCTGAATAACAAACTTCATTCTATTAAACCGGTTATAGGTTTCTGGCCTTCTTCTTGTCACCAATGTCGAGGTTGGGAGACTACTCTCTCCCGTCTTGCATCAGCCACACTCGTCTTACTCATGGGTATCTCATGGAGAGGCTCCCTGCCCCTCTCTGTGAGCATTGTCAGGTTCCAGTGTCTGTTCGACATATCCTGTTGGACTGCCCACTCTATCAACGAGCACGCAGAATTTACCTCCAACGACGTCTTCGCTCTGCGGCCCTTTCTTTACCTTCCCTTCTTGCAGATGGACCCTCCTTTAATCCAGACTCTCTCATTGACTTTTTGACAGAAACTGACTTACTACACAAACTTTGAAGATTATACCTCTAGCACCTCCCTCAGTCCCTTCTACCTCGATCTCTTGCTACCCTCCACCCCTGCACTATCCACCGTCATCTTACACTCCATACCCTACTAATCGTCCATCTCCCTCTTACAACCCACTCTCCCTGCATCCTACAATAACCTGCAGCGCTGTATAACCCCTGTGGTTTAGCGCTTCTATTTGATTATAATAATAATAATGCTGAGGGACTGATTACCTCAAACTTCTTCTGATCTTCAATCATTCTTGTCTGTACTGGACAGAGGAAGCCACTGGTTGGCAAAACGTTTCCTTAATAAAATACACAAGTGTTGCCTAAATGTATAAGTGTCTAATTCATAATCCTGTTGGTTCTCTGAACCATTTATCTACATAATAGTGATGATGGACTGTTTTTCCTGTGTGTAAATGGTGTACAGTACTGAAAACATGAAGAATTAGACACATGTGCATTTGGGTATCTTTATTTGTAGACGTTTCAAGATCCAGTGGCTTTATCAATAAAAATTCAAAGACATACTTGAAAGACTATAGAACTACATACAAAAGGCGAGGTAATCAGTCCCTCAACCTTAAAGTTGGTGAAGAGCACCGTAGTCTTGAAGAAACCAAAGCACAGGCAAGAAGGTTGTGTAGATGTCCTCTAAACCAAGATTCCATGATGTTACTGTGACAAGTTGTACATGAATGGTATACTCTACTGACAAGATGAATTAGACATATGTGCAACATCTGGGTGTCTTTAACAACTCCAAGCTTGAGGACTGATTTCCTCATTTTTTGTATGTAGTTCTACAGTCTTCTAATTATGTCCTTGAATTTGTATTGATAAAGCCACTGGATTGTGAAACGTCTGCAAATAAAGATACCGCTGTCTCTCTTGTGTCAGTGGTGCAAAGTACTGAGTGTGATATCATAGTGTGTACCTTTATTCCAGGTGGGATACACTTTAATTGGGAGTTTTTTAAATCTACTCATATTTTAATTTTAGTATCTTTGTATATTGCATTATATCTAACTGTTAAAGTACAAATTTGCAAGTAAATGTAATTACTTTTCGTAACACATTATTTCCCTCTTTCTTTACTATGTTGATACTCTTGGCAGTAGAAGACAAAGTTAACTCTAATACACACTAGTAAGAGACATCACAAGGTTCAGTCCTCTGAAGGGTTTTATGTAATCCCTTGCTATGTGGGCCAGACATCCAGAGACCTCCAAACATGTGTTTCAGAACACCAATATGCAAGCATAGTGAAATATTTGAGAAATGCCTGTGTTTTACACCGAAACTTCCACAACCATTTAACCAACTACATACTATACTCAAGACTCATCATCAGTTATAACCAGAACAACGGCTTTTACAGTTATAACCAGAACAACGGCTTTTACAACATAGCTACCTTGAGTAGCTTTAAAAAGAGATTGGACAAGTATATGAATAAACCTTCTGCAGTGTTCCTCCATTCTTATGTTCTTATATGGGATAGCGATGAAGAAGTTTCTTGGCAAGGGGTTCAGCTATGTTATAGAAGCCATTGGTCAGGTTGAAGTGGTTGGATATACAGATAAGTGATGATTCCAAGATTCTTCGGTATTGTGTGTTGTCTTCTCTGGCAATGAGTCTTGCATTTCTGTAGTTGATTAAATGGTTGTGTGAATTTCGGTGTTAAACACAGGCATTCCTTGGATCGTCAGATCTGCCTGCGTACTGGTGTTCTGAAATACGTGTTTGGAGGTCTCTGGATGTTTCACCCACGTATAATTTGTTGCAGTCATTACAAGGGATTATGTATACCCCTACAGAGGATTGAAGCTTGTCCTGTCTATTACTGGTAATATCCTTGATGATGGTGAATGTGGAGGAAGATTGTCACATACAGCATTCTCCACCTGACTCCATCATATATACTCACGTATCTTTCACACAGGTAGATCTGTTTGTGACTTGATAAAGCCCACTGTGTGGGCGAAACATTGTCAATAAAGGATCACATTATACTACTTATGTGTTTATTTTTCCATTGTGTCAGTATTTTATACCATTTATTTTCGAGGTATGCCTTGTGGTGGGTTTCTGGCCGCCCTCTCTTTTGTCCACGGAGGTGGCTTGGTGGATGCGAAGTTGCTATCCTAGATTGCTGGTTTACTGGCATGTAGGGTAGGGTATGGCACTGGTTCCACTCTGTGAGAATTGTCAGGTTCCAGTTCCTGTTAGCCATATCCTGTTGGACTGCACACTATCAACGAGCACACAGAATTTACCTCCAATGTCGTCACCGCTCTAATGCCCTTACTTTATCTTCCTTTCTTGCGATGGATCCTTCTTTAACCCAAACTCTCTGGTTGACTTTTTGACAGCAACTGTTTTACTGCACAAACTTTGATGATGATGCCTCTAGCACTCCTCACAGCTCTTTCTACCACTTCCTCTTGCTACCCTCTACCCCTGCACTATCCGCTGCCCTGCTGCACTGCATAACCTAATAATAATCCCTCTCCCTCTTGCTACCCAATACCTCTGCACCCTTCCCTGCCTTGCTGCGCTTTATAACCCTTGTAGGTTTAGCACTTTTTTATTATAATAATAATTAACTTCTGACTGCCGAGAACTTCCATCCCTTCCTCTCAGCTTCTAGGCTGGGGGAAGGGTATCGTTGTCCGTCACGCTCCATTGAGGTCTTTGGTGGTGGTAAGCTTGCCATTGGATCAGGATTATTTGGGGATGTCCCAATCCCTCTCCTGTCTCCCGGAGAGGTGGTTTGTAATGTCTATCGACTGCCTGTCAGATTCCGGGAGGTGGTATACGAAGGAGGTATGCCTTCTGGTGGGTTTCTGGCTGCCCTCTCTTTTGTCCACTGAGGTGGCTCGGTGGATGTGAGGTTGCTATCCTGGATTGCTGGTTTACTGGCATGAAGGGTAGGGTATGGCACGGGTTCCATGCCACATCTGCACTACTTGCTGCACTGAAGGTAGCAGGGTTCCACTTAACTTCTTTAATCATGCTTCTGGTTTCTCTCTCTATGGTGCAACGATTTCAGATTGCCAGCACATCTCAAGACGGACCACCTCCATTCCCACACCTAAACAACCATGACCACTAACTGATGACACTAATTTGATTACCTCTTCCTCTTCCCAGAAAAGACTAGCATGACACTCACTCCCCTCACACACTACGTTTCAAAGTACTCAATGGACTAAGTTTTTCACTCTGCAACTGACATCTCCCACTGACTATCTTTCTGATCATAGTGTCAGCAAGGCACTCCTGCTCCATGTTGGTCAAAATATTTTACTTTCATTCTTTTAAGCATGGTGCATGGATCATCACGGTGCAAAATGCTGGCCAGGCTCACAATCTTTCACTTCTTTCTTCCAGAGACGGTTTACCTGTTACAATTCAAAAACGCATTTCTCAATTCTTGCATTAGTAGTGTAGTTCTGCCTCACTGTTCATGTGATTACTGGACATGTGATGCTGACATTCTGGAGCAACTTGAGCTCCAAGACCTCCCAATTCTCAAAATGGACACATGTACTACCTGCCCGAGGGCAGAGACACTTCCCTTGCAATGTAACTCACTTAACTTTTGACTCTTATCCGTATTGCATAGCAGTTTAGCAAAAACGGAAAAATGTTTATTTCAATAGATCCTTTGTGCAAATCCTTGCTAAATCTAGCACACGCACACTGCATGTGGCTGCCTTATTCTGTATGACGTTTACGTAATGCGAATAAAAGGAGTCTCCTGAAGTATTCCATCACACAAGACAGGTTTTATAAATGAAGTGACGAAGTCTCTGAGCCTGGAAGACGTCACTAAGGAGATGAGGATGTCAAGTGCAGTATTCCTTTTGGGTTCACCAGCTATTGGATCTGGAATTGTGCCTGTGTCGCCATTTGTGGTAGTTTCAAACTCGCTTAGTGCTTTGCAGGTTGTACAAAAATTTTATTCATCTCATCCCCTGGTTCTTCGTATCCAACTTTGATTACGCTGTATCTCTAGCAAGCACAAAGATATTGTTTTTTTGCTGGGTCCCCGGTCATGTTGACATACATGGCAATGAACAGGCAGACACTGCTGCGTGGTCAGTGCAGCAACTGTTGGCAACAATGTTGGTCTGATCTGCTACATAACAAATTGCATTCTATTAAACCAAGTATAGGTTTCTGGTCATCTTGTCATCAATGCCGAGGTTGGGAGACTACACTCTCCTGTCTTCATACTGGACACACTCGTCTTACTCACGGGTATCTCATGGAGAGGTTCCCTGTTCCACTGTGAGAATTGTCAGGTTCCAGTTTCTGTTAGCCATATCCTGTTGGACTGCACACTCTATCAACGAGCACACAGAATTTACCTCTAACGTCATCACCGCTCTAATGCCCTTACTTTATTTTCCCTTCTTGTGATGGACCCTTCTTTAATCCAGACTCTCTCATTGACTCTTTAACATCAACTGATTTACTGAACAAACTTGGATGATGATGCCACTAGCACTCCTCACAGCTCTTGCTACCCAATACCCCTGCACCCTTCCCTGCCCTGCTGCGCTGTATAACCCTTGTAGATTTAGCGCTTTTTTATTATTATAATTAACTTCTGACTGCCGAGAACTTCCTTCCTCAGTTTATAATAATAATAATAATATTTTATTTCATTGCAAGTTTACATCGAGATTTTGTAATTACAATATAGAATTGAAGTGCAAAGAGCCACTATCATGCCATGGCATTATGGGCAGACTTAATCAAGACATATAGACTACTTAATACTAGAGAAATTGATAATTTTGTTATAATTAAACATAGCTTATGTTTATAGGAGATATTGCGGGACACCGTTTACAAGCACAAGAGTTTATCCCTATACCACAACAGTGTAGAAATTGCTGGCTCTTCAGCCACCCAGTGAAATATTGCAGTTCCATGGTAGAATGCCCAGTCTGTGATGCTGCTGACCATACCAATACATCCTGCAGCCTACCTCCCTCTTGCTTCAACTGTAATGAGGCTCACCCAGCTTATCCACACCATTGCCAAGTTTACTTAAAAGAACGAGAACTCTGCTGTCTCAAAGATAAATAGGGTTTCACTTAAACCATGGCAGTCTCTCATCTATGTCTCTAAGAGAGACTTCTACGACTTTCTTAACATAGAGTTACTAAGTGGCCTCCAGCCTCAGTGGTACCTACTTCTACAGTCTCTTCTGTGGTGACAACTTCCACAGTCACCTCTGTTTCTAACTTTTGCAGCCCTGGAATCCAAGGTCCCAACGTTATCGCCTCAAACTATCATTGAGTCTTCATATTCTTGCATGTATCTATGTCTACAAGACCTCCCACAACTACACCTTCTCTTTGCCTCTCTACTTCTCCAAAGTCTAAAACATCCCCAAAATTCAAATCTCCTTTAACCCCTCCACTTATCCTTCCCAAACATTTTCCTTTCTAGTCTCCATGCCTAGTACTTTACCTCTTACTGTCTCTGTTACATGTGTGGAGGTTCATCCTTCCCCTCTCACAGTTCCCTTCTCTCCTGTTTCCCTCCCAAGTTCTTCCTCTTCTGCCCCCTTCCAAGTTTCTTTCCAAGTTAACTCTAACCTCTCATCCTCCCCTTCTTTGGTAACTTCCACCGTCTTTCCAATCTTTAGTCACCCTCCCTTTTCTATCTCTGATGTCGTACTACCTGCAACTTCCTTGCCCTCTGAAACAATTGAAGTTATCTCCGAATATACTGAGGAGACAAAGCCAGTGATGGACGCTGATCCACCTCCCATGACTCCTCCTATTCTACACTTTTCTAAACTATTCAAACAACTCCTTTTTTCACAGCATTCCAATTCTTCGCTGCTTACTCATTTTCTGCTACTTCCACATTCCACATGAAGACTTTACTAACCCTAGTAGTCCGTAGACACCTACTGCTGCTTGTTACCAGTA
Source organism: Cherax destructor (assembly GCA_009830355.1). Taxonomy (NCBI): domain Eukaryota; kingdom Metazoa; phylum Arthropoda; class Malacostraca; order Decapoda; family Parastacidae; genus Cherax; species Cherax destructor. The sequence goes on from WNWK01015123.1 coordinate 47,526, forward strand.
TACTTCTCTTTTGCAAATCATAACTTAATTACAGTGGAATGTTGGAGGCCTTGGGGGTAATCGGGGTGAGCTTCAGGTGATCCTCTCCCAGTTTTCCCATTTGTGTCTGTTTACAAGAACCTAATTTTTTTTTTTTTTTTAACACATCGACCGATTCCCACCAAGGCAGGGTGGCCCGAAAAAGAAAAACTTTCATCATCATTCACTCCATCACTGTCTTTCCAGAGGGGTGCTTTACACTACAGTTATAAAACTGCAACATTAACACCCCTCCTTCAGAGTGCAGACACTGTACTTCCCATCTCCAGGACTCAAGTCCGGCCTGCCGGTTTCCCTAAATCCCTTCATAAATGTTACTTTGCTCACACTCCAACAGCACGTCAAGTATTAAAAACCATTTGTCTCCATTCACTTGTATCAAATATGCTCACACATGCTTGCTGGAAGTCCAAGCCCCTCACACACAAAACTTCCTTTACCCCCTCCCTCCAACCTTTCCTAGGCCGACCCCTACCCCGCCTTCCCTCCACTACAGATTTATACACTCGAAGTTATTCTGTCTCGTTCCATTCTCTCTACATGTCCGAACCACCTCAACAACCCCTCCTCAGCTCTCTGGATAATAGTTTTGGTAATCCCGCACCTCCTCCTAATTTCCAAACTCCGAATTCTCTGCATTATATTCACACCACACATTGACCTCAGACATGACATCTCCACTGCCTCCAGCCTTCTCCTCGTTGCAACATTCATCACCCATGCTTCACACCCATATAAGAGTGTTGGTATAACTATACTCTCATACATTCCCTTCTTTACTTCCATGGACAAAGTTCTTTGTCTCCACAGACTCCGAAGTGCTCCACTCACCCTTTTTCCTTCATCAATTCTATGATTCACCTCATCCTTCATAGACCCATCTGCTGACATGTCCACTCCTAAATATCTGAATACATTCACCTCCTCCATACTCTCTCCCTCCAATCTGATATCAATCTTTCGTCACCTAATCTTTTTGTTATCCTCATCACCTTACTCTTTCCTATATTCACTTTCAATTTTCTTCTTTTACACACCCTACCAAATTCATGCACCAACCTCTGCAACTTCTCTTCAGAATCTCCCAAAAGCACAGTGTCATCAGCAAAAAGCAACTGTGACAACTCCCACTTTGTATTTGATTCTTTATCTTTTAACCCCACACCTCTTGCCAAGACCCTCGCATTCACTTCTCTTACAACCCCATCTATAAATATATTGAACAACCACGGTGACATCACTCATCCTTGTCTAAGGCCCACTTTTTCTGGGAAATAGTCCCTTCCCCCCTACACACTCTAACTTGAGCCTCACTATCCTCATAAAAACTCTTCACTGC
>WNWK01015124.1:0-48901 GCA_009830355.1 Cherax destructor
TGGCATCTAATGGTGTGGCATTTTCTTTCTTTACTCATTTAGTAAAAAAAAGATTAAAAATTACATTGTCAAAAATCACAATTTCATTAAAAATAATTTATTTATTAATTATTCGTACACAAAAGGGGAGTAAAATATTTAAAAACAACTAAAATAATTAGGTGGAGAATTAAATAGCAGCCATCATGTTTTGTAATATTTTTGGAGGGGGGATGCATAGAAAAGTTTAAAACATGTCAATATTCTTATGCAGTATTACTAGTTTCTTGTTAGTTCATTGTGTATTTCTTCATTGCACGAAGTGTATGTCTTATGAAACAAATTGTTTCATATTTGTATATCAATTCTATGTATCATGTATGTTAAGTTTTTAAATAAAATATAAAAAAAAGTAACATATGTACTTGTTTTGATTTCTAGCTTTGATGGACTTGGCAGAAGATATTCTGAACACTGTTTGTGAGCAATTTTATAAACATAATTTAATTTTAGTTGTTTTACTCTGTCGTCAACATTCAGCATATCCACTTGCAATTCATCCTGGCCTACTTGCTCTCTTGGATCTAGGTCCAGGATGAATCTCACCATTTTGTTCTGGGTGATTTGTAGTCTGTCCTTCAGTTTTTGATAAGGCAGAGTACCATGAAGAGCAAGAATAATCTATATGGCATTGTATAAGAGCTAGACATAGAGTCCTGCGAGCCTCAGTAGGTAGACACTGTGCCTTGTCTATAGAGTAACTTAAGCCTGGCATTCGCTTTCTGTAGTACACTGTTCCTATAAATTCTATTGACATGCTTCGATCCAAGAGGATTCCCAGATATTTCACTGAGGATACTGAAGTGATGGGTTCCACATTACACAGGACATTAAGATTATTTACTCTTTTCGGTTTACTTTTCGTGCCAAAGAGTATGACTTCTATTTTCCTGAGGCGTAGCGATAGTTTATTGTCTAGTAACCATTTGCTGCAGGACTCTAGTTCTAGTGACAGTACATTAACTATATCTTTTGGATCTTTACCTGACACTAACAAAGCACTGTCATCTGCATACAACAGAAGCTTACACTTGACACTGGTGAGCATATCAGTCACATAACATAGGAACAGTAAGGGATCCAGATTACTACCTTGGGAAACCCCACATGCTCTCTTCAGGGTTTCTGATTCTGTATTGTTGATCTTGACAATTTGTTTCTTGTTGCTCAGGTAGGATTTAAACCAATATACAGAACCTATGTCAATAGTTTGTAGCTTCTTACATAATATATTATGGTTGACCTTATCGAAGGCGCTTTACAAGTCTAAGGTTACCATACCTATGAGATTCCTCAGCTACATTTGAGTTCTCAGGTAGTCCATCAGATTAATTAGGAGGTTGTCGGTCAGTAAGATCTCCTAAAACCTGACTGGTAACTATGGAGAAGGCTTTTGTCAATAAGATACTCAACTGCTTGGCAGTACACCGCCTTCTCTAGGATTTTGGACATCACACTAAGTATACTAACAGGTCTATAGTTGCTGCCGTAAGACCTACTATTTTTCTTGAAGATAGGAGTAACTCTGGCCTCCTTGAACTCCCCAAAACGGTATTTCTGGTGATAGACAAAATTATTATGTGCACAATGGAGATTGGCAATTCAGAGACACCATCTTTTAGGAATATGACTAGGATGTCATCTGGACCGGTGATCTTAGTTTGGTTTAACTCAGTTCTTTTCACTTGAAGTCATAAGATACACTTACTAGTTGGCAACTGTTTGGGTGACGCCTTTATTACCGTAGTAAGTTTTAAGTAAGTAAGTTTATTCAGGTATACACAAATACAGTTACATAGATCATCATACATAGCAGCATATGTGTAGAGAACCCAGGATAACCCAAAAAAGTCGGTGACTTATTTCCATTGGGGTCCATTTAATACCTTAATATTATACACTGTAGTAGATACTAGTTATTATACTATAATTAAAAGGAATAAGGTAAAAAGAGTTATTTACATGTACATGTATGGTAACTAAAAAAAAATAAAAATCATTAGGTACCTATATTATAGGTATTCGATGCAACTGGCAGTTTATTTATTAATGTTGATGCAACAGTTTTGTAGAATGAATTTAAACAATTTGCCACTTTAGTTGTTTCATGGCATACCTCGTTATGTTAGATCTGTCTACGAGTTTATGGCTATACCCCAACTGTTTTAGTTGTTGCCAGAGCTTTCTGGGGTTCTTGTGTTCTTCGATTTTTGGGGCAATAGTGCCTTGCCTTTGCTCCTTTTATAATCCTCTGCACTCTGTTCCTTACCCTTTGGAATTCGTTTGACGGTGCAATATCCTGTCTATTTGTCCTAAATCTTTTAGCAATCGATTCCTGAATTTGATATTATCTAATATCTCAGCAGTTTTCTAGGGTTCAGTTCTTCGTTTAATTCTAACTTTAATTGGTGCAATATTATCAAGGATGGCAGTGAACATAGTTCTGAATGTTACCGAGGCATCAATTACATCAATGCAACTTATTGTCGCAGTTCAATCAGAACGCAGTAGCCTATTTACCAGTGTTTCTTGACTGTAAATTCTAGTTGATCTCGTTTTTATTGTCCAATCTCTAATGATTTTCCTGGTGCAATAAATGATGAGATGGTCACCTGTCTGACAGATGTTATCAGCGCAGTTACAGAGTATGTGGTCAAGTATGGTGACTGAGAACTGTGTGATCCGGGTTGATGCATTAACTAACTTATTGTAACTGTTTAATCATAGAAGTTGCTTATACCTGTTACATAGTCCGTTATTTTGCTGTTGATTACAGATGTTGAAGTCTCCCAGTATTATTGTCTCACAATTGTGCCTAATTATGGACAAAACCCCGAAACGTTTTCCAAGAATTGATGATGGGTAGGAGGGACATAACTAATTCCTACTAAGATGGGTTTGGTCTTGGGCAGCAACACCTCAAACCAAAGAATCTCCAGTTTGTTGTCATAAAAATCGGGTCTTGGGTTGTAGGCTAAGTTATTTCTTATATAAACACATACTCCATTACCTTGATTCTATCCAAGCGTTTTATATTGAAGCCATGACTACATGATGCTACATTTATCTCTGGAAAATGTATGTTGACCACGTCACTAGAACCTGAAAAAACCCATAACTATTTTCAATTAATATGGAGCCAGTCCATCCATGAAGGATGTAAAAGAGCTTCCCCAAGTAGTATTACAATTCTCCAAGTAAACTGTTGTGGACGAGGCTCGCCAAGGTGAAAAGGATTACTTCTTGGCCAGCAATACAGTGGTTCAATATTATGTTCAGTGAGAGCTGCAAAAAACGAATGGAAGACTGTTCATGCAGACGGTGATGCTCATTTGTAAACTGTCGAAACATCTTTGTTGAGTAAGACAAATGTTCAACACCTGGGTATCCATTTATTAATCTCTCATGGACAAACAGATCCTGAAACATATCAGATATCAAAATAAACCTTTCAATAATATATTGATAAAACAAGAAATTTTGGAAATTATTATTACAAGCGAATAAAAAGGTACAATCCAGTGACTGGAACAACAAACAAATAACAGAGGAGAATGAAACTATGTCCGGGTTTTTTTGTGTTGTGGATTATTACAAATAATGGGAAATATTTTTTTATTATTATGGACGGGGAATTATTATAATTTTGTTTAAACGTCAGTTAAAGGATACATTTTTTTCAGTTTTATTTTTTTAGTTACATTAGATTTTTCTTGACCTGCAAAACATGGAAATGTGTTTAAACTTGGCTCGGCCAGGTCTGCGCAGCTACCAGGCTGGTCTGCGCAGCTACCAGGCTGGTCTGCGCAGCTACCAGGCTGGCCTGCGCAGCTACCAGGCTGGTCTGCGCAGCTACCAGGCTGGTCTGCGCAGCTACCAGGCTGGCCTGCGCAGCTACCAGACTGGTCTGCGCAGCTACCAGGCTGGTCTGCGCAGCTACCAGGCTGGCCTGCGCAGCTACCAGGCTGAGCTGCGCAGCTACCAGGCTGGTCTGCGAGCTACCAGGCTGGTCTGCGCAGCTACCAGGCTGGTCTGCGCAGCTACCAGGCTGGTCTGCGCAGCTACCAGACTGGTCTGCGCAGCTACCAGGCTGGTCTGCGCAGCTACCAGCTGAAAGTTTGAAGACAATAAGTAGATACATTCTACAGTTATTATAATGAAAAAATAATCCACACACATATTAAGTTAGGTTATATATTTTAAAAAAATACGCTCAGTTCAGAACCGAAATAATTTTTCCTTTTGGGATAAATACATTAGGATATTCACTTTCAGGAAGGGGTAGGAATGAAGCAGTTCCAAGGCTCATTTCAACTGTGATGTCTGCAGCTGTTGAATGAATGATGGTGAAAGTGTATATTTTTTGGGTCACTCTATCTCGGTGGGAGATGACCTTTGTGTTAAAAAAATATAATGAAAAATAAAACCTTCCTCTAAGATACGAAAGGTTTGAAAGTCTAAAATAGATCAGACAACCACTGTAGGTATTAAATTTCTGTCTGGGGATACCTAATTATCATTAATATTACTTAGGATATGATTCTTATATTCATGTAATTTCCTTAGTATTAGTATTATTTTCATTTGTATTCGGTTTATTGTATTACATAATTAACCACAGGTTTCACATTTTCCCAACATAATACAGATTTTCCTCACACGAAATTAAAGATTTTCTCCTCACACGTATCCATCCCTCATACACTATACAATCTCATGAATTCCAATGGAAATAAGTCATTTTATCTGACTTTTTTAGAGGGGTTATCCTAGATTCTCTACACATATGCTGCTATGTATGATAATCTATATAACTGTATTTGTGTATACTTGAATAAACTTACGTATTTACAGATCTCGCAGAAGACGCGAGTGTTGGTGCTCGCCCAGAGCCGCCTCAGACCACACAGTCATCATAAACTTTACAACAACCAAATTGCCTTCAGCGACGCCAATTTCGACTGGATTGAGATGATGTTCCAGCAGCAGCTGCATCGATATAGAGCAACGACCCAAACTACTCAGGCGCCGTGTTCGTTCACTCAGTCCTCTGCAGGCTTCCGCCACAAATATGGAGTGATGGACTATCACTGGAGAGGTATGGGATCAGGGTCCCCCGAAAAGGATAGAGAAAAAGCTGCATTCACTAAGGAGGAGATAAGTCAAGTCACAGGACATGTCACGTCCCCTCAGAACGAGGCAGGATTTGTCAGATCAGAGTTCAGTAGGAAGGATATAGGGCAAGTTAAGTCGGTCTCCAGAACCGATAACAAAAAAGAAGTTAAGTCAGAGCCCCAAGGAAAAGGGACAGAAGAGGTCAACTCAAAGTTACATTTAATAGAAGTTGAGCAAATCAGGTCAGGATCTCTAAGAACAAAAACAGGAAACGTCATGTCCACATTAAAGAACACAGAACATAACAGATCAGTGTTATTAGGAAAGAACATAGTCCCAGGCAGAGGAAAACAAATTGTGACTAGGACCTTCCGGGATCATCTGGTGCCTCAGGAGAGTGGTGATGGCGGGGTCTGTGGTGGTGGGACACATTCCTGCCCCTCAACCAGGCTGAGATCTCAGAATGTGAGGAGCTGTACAAGCGAGGCCTGAACAACCACCCGCTGTATAAGAGTAATCTTTTATTATGCAAAGACCCTCATCACGCAGGCGGTGCCACGACACATGACCTCGTCACCATGATACTGAACCTCTTATGCAACTCTGTGTTGGCTCTACCTAGTACCTACTGCTGCAACTGAATTAATATGGTATGAAGCCTCGCCGAGAGAGCACATAAACTGTTTCGCTATTGAAGGACAGGGAGGACCTAGCCTTTTTTTTATTACTGAATGACCCACCTTACTTTAAAGCTTCAAATGTTTGTTTTAATTATTCATATTTTCAACAGAGCCACGCCCCAAGATATACAACTGAACATGGTCCGGCTTTAGGCCGATTGTACTTACATTATATTTGTATTTCTGTGAAATATGCAACTTATATAGATCAATCAATATTATGAATGGGTGAGACTCGATAATCCCTCTGCTAACCTCAAAATAATGATATGCTGCTACAAGCCTGATATCTACGTTTATGTGTGGTATGATCTGCAGAACATCAACACCAATTCAAAGTGTCAATAAATTTCAAATAAAGATACTAAAATTCCTATACTAAAGTTCTTGTTCTTGTTTGTTTCTGTTTATCTCCATTGAGAAGTGGAACAGAATTCCTCCTCCGTAAGCTACGCGTGTCGAAAGAGGCGACTAAATGCCGGGAGCAATGGGCTAGTAACCCTTTGCCTGCATAAATTACTAAAAACAAGGAAAAAAAAAACTTTATAAAATTGGAATGTTTGAATGTGTGTGAATGTAGTGCGGATGATATGAAAGAGATGATTGCTAATGTTATGAATGAAAAGAAGTTGGATGTTCTAGAGTTAAGCGAAACAAAGCTGAAGGGGGTATTCGAGTTTCAGTGGGGAGAAATAAATGGGATTAAGTCTGGAGTATCTGAGAGAGTTAGAGCTAAGGAAGGGGTAGCAATAATGTTGAAGGATCAGTTATGGAGAGAGAAGAGGGAATATAAATGTATAAATTCAAGGATTATGTGGATTAAAATAAGGGTCGGATGAGAAAATTGGGTCATATTAAGTGTGTATGCACTTATGACACAGTCTCAAAATAATGAAAAAAATATCATGATTTTTAGCAATATTAATTTAAACTGATATATGATATATTTAGAAGAACCACACAAAAATAAATGACATTAGGTATACCTGTAGGGCATACCTGGAGGGTATACCAGGAGAGTATACCTGGAGGGTGTTCCTAATTCATGCTTGCATAAATATCATGTAAATAGTTCATTACCACTGTAATCTTTAGACTACCATCCACACCATGGTACTGGGGTGACTATCACCCACACCATGGTACTGGGGTGACTACCATCCACACCATGGTACTGGGGTGACTACCACCCACACCATGGTACTGGGATGACTACCACCCACACCATAGTACTGGGGTGACTACCACCCACACCATGGTATTGGGGTGACTACCACCCACACCATGTACTGGGCTGACTACCACCCACACCATGGTACTGGGGTGACTACCATCCACACCATGGTACTGGGGTGACTACCACCTACACCATGGTACTGGGGTGACTACCATCCACACCATAGTACTGGGGTGACTACCACCCACACCATGGTACTGGGGTGACTACCACCCACACCATGTACTAGGCTGACTACCACCCACACCATGGTACTGGGGTGACTACCATCCACACCATGGTACTGGGGTGACTACCACCTACACCATGGTACTGGGGTGACTACCATCCACGCCATGGTACAGGGGTGACTACCACCCACACCATGGTACTGGGGTGACTACCATCCACACTATGGTGCTGGGGTGACTACCACCTACACCATGGTACTGGGGTGACTACCACACACACCATGGTACTGGAGTGACTACCACCCACACCATGTACTGGGCTGACTACCACCCACACCATGGTACTGGGGTGACTACCATCCACACCATGGTACTGGGGTGACTACCACCTACACCATGGTACTGGGGTGACTACCATCCACACAATAGTACTGGGGTGACTACCACCCACACCATGGTACTGGGGTGACTACCATCCACACCATGGTACTGGGGTGACTACCACCTACACCATGGTACTGGGGTGACTACCACCCACACCATAATACTGGAGTGACTACCACCCACACCATGGTACTGGAGTGACTACCACCCACACCATGGTACTGGGGTGACTACCATCCACACCATGGTACTGGGGTGACTACCACCTACACCATGGTACTGGGGTGACTACCACCCACACCATGGTATTGTAGTGACTACCACCCACACCATGGTACTGGAGTGACTACCACCCACACCATGGTACTGGAGTGACTACCATCCACACCATGGTACTGGGGTGACTACCACCCACACCATGGTACTGGGGTGACTACCACCCACACCATGGTACTGGAGAGACTACTATCCACACCATGGTACTGGAGTGACTACCACCCACACCATGGGTATTGGGGTGACTACCACCCACACCATGGGTATTGGGTAACTATCACCCACACCATGGTTATGGAGTGCATAATGAAGATGTTTAAACAACAAAAAACACGTCTTTTTTTCTTCCTGGCAGTAAAAAAATATCTTTTTATTGAGTAGTTATAAGTACCATGGTGTGTGGTATCTCCACCTTCTGGTCCCGTAGCTGGAGCGCCAGCGCACTCGCCTCACACAGGTTCCTTGATCGATCCTCCGGTACGGTTGAAGAAACATTACGACATGTTTTCTTAAGACACCTGTTGTCTATGTTCAACCATCAGTAAAATAGGTAGCTGGGTGTTAGTGAACTGGTGTGGGTCGCATCCTGGGATAAAACTGACCTAATTTACCCGAAATGCTCAGCATAACAAGGGTCTTTCTATATAGTAGTATGTCATTGATGTCAGCTAGGCCTGTATACCTTGTACATGTACTTGTAGTAAATAAGATGTTATAATTATTTCAAGTGGTGTATCTGGCAGTTTGAATTGTAGCACCGCCTTTCATGATTGATGAATTGTAGCACCACCTTTCATGACTGATGAATTGTAGCACCGCCTTTCATGACTGATGAATTGTAGCACCGCCTTTCATGATTGATGAATTGTAGCACCACCTTTCATGACTGATGAATTGTAGCACCGCCTTTCATGACTGATGAATTGTAGCACCGCCTTTCATGATTGATGAATTGTAGCACCACCTTTCATGACTGATGAATTGTAGCACCGCCTTTCATGATTGATGAATTGTAGCACCGCCTTTCATGACTGATGAATTGTAGCACCGCTTTTCATGATTGATGAATTGTAGGACCACCTTTCATGATTGATGAATTGTAGCACCACTTTTCATGATTGATGAATTGTAGCACCACCTTTCATGATTGATGAACTGTAGCACCGCCTTTCATGACTGATGAATTGTAGGACCACCTTTCATGACTGATGAATTGTAGCACCACCTTTCATGACTGATGAATTGTAGCACCACCTTTCATGACTGATGAATTGTAGCACCGCCTTTCATGACTGATGAATTGTAGCACCACCTTTCATGATTGATGAATTGTAGCACCACCTTTCATGATTGATGAATTGTAGGACCACCTTTTTATGACTGATGAATTGTAGCACCACTTTCATGATTGATGAATTGTAGCACCGCCTTTCATGACTGATAATTGTAGCACCACCTTTCATGACTGATGAATTGTAGCACCGCCTTCATGATTGATGAATTGTAGCACCGCCTTTCATGACTTATGAATTGTAGCACCACCTTTCATGACTGATGAATTGTAGCACCGCCTTTCATGACTGAGAATTGTAGCACCCCTTTCATGACTGATGAATTGTAGCACCACCTTTATGACTGATGAATTGTAGCACCCCTTTCATGACTGATGAATTGTAGCACCACCTTTCATGACTGATGAATTGTAGCACCACCTTTCATGATGATGAATTGTAGCACCACCTTTCATGATGAGTTGTAGCACCGCCTTTCATGACTGATGAATTGTAGCACCACCTTTCATGACTGATGAATTGTAGCACCACCTTTCATGATTGATGAATTGTAGCACCGCTTTCATGACTGATGAATTGTAGCACCACCTTTCATGACTGATGAATTGTAGCACCGCCTTTCATGACTGATGAATTGTAGCACACCTTTCATGACTGATGAATTGTAGCACCACCTTTCATGACTGATGAATTGTAGCACCACCTTTCATGACTGATGATGTAGCACCACCTTTCATGACTGAGTTGTAGCACCGCCTTTCATGACTGATGAATTGTAGCACCACCTTTCATGACTGATGAATTGTAGCACCACCTTTCATGACTGATGAATTGTAGCACCGCTTTCATGACTGATGAATTGTAGCACCACCTTTCATGACTGATGAATTGTAGCACCGCCTTTCATGATTGATGAATTGTAGCACCCTTTCATGACTGATGAATTGTAGCACCACCTTTCATGACTGATGAATGTAGCACCACCTTCATGATTGATGAATTGTAGCACAGCTTTCATGACTGATAATTGTAGCACCACCTTTATGACTGATGAATGTAGCACCACCTTTATGATGATGATTGTAGCACCCTTTCATGACTGATGAATTGTAGCACCACCTTTCATGACTGATGAATTGTAGCACCCCTTTCATGATTGATGAATTGTAGACCACCTTTCATGACTGATGAATTGTAGCACCGCCTTTCATGACTGATAATTGTAGCACCCCTTTCATGACTTAGAATTGTAGCACCACCTTTCATGACTGATGAATTGTAGCACCGCCTTTCATGACTGATGAATTGTAGCACCACCTTTCATGACTGATGAATTGTAGCACCCCTTATGACTGATGATTTCCCCCTTTATGACTGATGAATTGTAGCACCACCTTTCATGACTGATGAATTGTAGCACCACCTTTCATGACTGATGAATTGTAGCACCCCTTTCATGACTGATGAATTGTAGACCACCTTTCATGACTGATGAATTGTAGCACCCCTTTCATGACTGATGAATTGTAGCACACGCCTTTCATGACTGATGAATTGTAGCACCCCTTTCATGACTGATGAATTGTAGCACCACCTTTCATGACTGATGAATTGTAGCACCCCTTTCATGACTGATGAATTGTAGCACCCCTTTCATGACTGATGAATTGTAGCACCCCTTTCATGACTGATGATTACACCCCTTTCATGATGATGAATTGTAGCACCACCTTTCATGACTGATGAATTGTAGCACCACCTTTCATGACTGATGAATTGTAGCACCACCTTCACTGATAATTGTCACCTTTCATGACTGATGAATTGTAGCACCACCTTTCATGACTGATGAATTGTAGCACCACCTTTCATGACTGATGAATTGTAGCACCGCCTTTCATGACTGATGAATTGTAGCACCACCTTTCATGACTGAGGAATTGTAGCACCACCTTTCATGACTGATGAATTGTAGCACCGCCTTTCATGATTGATGAATTGTAGCACCGCTTTTCATGACTGATGAATAACACATTTCAGGGAGAAAAAGTTTATACGAAGAAGAATGACACAACTTTGGTCATGAGGTCGCAGCATTTTTGGATGACCAAAACTGCAGGTTCCGTTGTTTCTCCAGATATTCCATACCTACACATATTCCATACCTACACATATTCCATACCTACACATATTCCATACCTTCACATATTCCATACCTACACATATTCCATACCTACACATTTTCCATACCTACACATTTCCATCCTACACATATTCCATACCTACACATATTCCATACCTACACATATTCCATACCTACACATATTCCATACCTACACATATTCCATGCCTCACACGTATTCCATACCTACACATTTCATACTACACATATTCCATACCTACACATATTCCATGCCTACACATATTCAATGCCTACACATATTCCATACCTACACATATTCATACCTACACATATTCCATACCTACACATATTCCATACCTACAGATATTCCATACCTACACATATTCCATACCTACACATATTCCATGCCTACACATATTCCATGCCTACACATATTCCATACCTACAATATTCCATACCTACACATATTCCATCTACAATATTCCATACCTACACTTTCCATACCTACAATATTCCATCCTACGATATTCCATACCTCACATATTCCATACCTACACATATTCCATATCCACATATATTCCATACCTACACATATTCCATGCCTACAGATATTCCATGCCACATATTCCATGCCTACACATATTCCATACCTACACATATTCCATACCTACACATATTTCATACCAACACATATTCCATACCTACACATATTCCATACCTACACATATTCCATACCATACAATATTCCATACCTACACATATTCCATAGCCTACACATATTCCATACCATACATATATTCCATACCTACACATATTCCATACCTACAGATATTCCATACCTACACGATTTCCATACCTACACATATTCAATACCTACACATATTCCATACTACACATATTCCATACCTACACATATTCAAGCCTCAGATATTCCATGCCTCAATATTCCATGCTTCAGATATTCCATACTACAGATATTCCCTGATCTACACATATTCCATAGCCTACAGATATTCCATACCTACAGATATTCCATCCACAGATATTCCATACCACAGATATTCCATACCTACAGATATTCCATACCTACAGATATTCCATACCTACACATATTCCATACCTACAGATATTCCATGCCTACAGATATTCCATGCCTACAGTTATTCCATGCCTCAGATATTCCATACCTAAGATATTCCATACCTACAGATATTCCATCCTATCAGATATTCCATGCCTCAGATATTCCATGCCGATATTCCATCCTACAGATATTCCATGCCTACAGATATTCCATGCCTAGAGATATCCCATGCCTACAGATATTCCATGCCTACAGATATTCCATACCTACAGATATTCCATACCTACAGATATTCCATACCTACAGATATTTCATGCCTACAGATATTCCATGCCTACAGATATTCCATACCTACAGATATTCCATACCTACAGATATTCCATACCTACAGATATTCAATGCCTTCAGATATTCCATGCCTACAGATATTCCATTCCTACAGATATTCCATACCTACAGATATTCCATACCTACAGTTATTACATGCCTTCAGATATTCCATACCTACAGTTATTCCATACCTACAGATATTCCATGCCTTCAGATATTCCATACCTACAGATATTCAATGCCTTCAGATATTCCATACCTACAGATATTCCATGCCTACAGATATTCCATACCTACAGATATTCCATACCTACAGTTATTACATGCCTATAGATATTCCATACCTACAGATATTCCATACCTACACATTCCATACCTACACAAATTCATACCTACACATATTCCATACATCACATATTCAATACCTACACATATTCCAACCTTCAGATATTCCAAGCCTTCAGATATTCCATGCCTCAGATATTCCATACTACAGATATTCTATACTACAATATTCCATAGCCTACAGATATTCCATAGCCTACAGATATTCCATGCCACACATATTCCATACCACAGATATTCCATACCTACACATATTCCATACCTCACATATTCCATACCTACACATATTCCATACCTACAGATATTCCATGCCTACAGATATTCCATACCTACAGTTATTACATGCCTTCAGATATTTCATACCTATAGATATTCCATACCTACAGATATTCCATGCCTTCAGATATTCCATACCTACAGATATTCCATGCCTTCAGATATTCCATACCTACAGATATTCCATGCCTACAGATATTCCATGCCTAGAGATATCCCATGCCTACAGATATTCCATGCCTACAGATATTCCATACCTACAGATATTCCATGCCTTCAGATATTCCATACCTACAGATATTCCATGCCTACAGATATTCCATGCCTAGCAGATATTCCATACCTACAGATATTCATGCCTACAGATATTCCATACCTACAGATATTCAATGCCTACAGATATTCCATGCCTACAGATATTCCATTCCTACAGATATTCCATCCTACAGGGTATTCCATACCTACAGTTATTTCATGCCTTCAGATGTTCCATACCTACAGATATTCCATACCTACAGATATTCCATGCCTTCAGATATTCCATACCTACAGATATTCAATGCCTCCAGATATTCCATACCTACAGATATTCCATACCTACAGATTTTTACCCTACCTTCAGATATTCCATACCTACAGTTATTCCCTGCCTACAGATATTCCATACCTACAGATATTCCATACCTACAGATATTCAATGCCTTCAGATATTCCATGCCTACAGATATTCCATGCCTACAGATATTCCATACCTACAGATATTCCATACCTACAGTTATTACATGCCTACAGATATTCCATACCTACAGATATTCCATACCTACAGATATTCCATGCCTACATATATTCCATGCCTACAGATATTCCATGCCTACAGATATTCCATGCCCACAGATATTCCATGCCTACAGATATTCCATACCTACCGATATTCCAAACCTACAGATATTCCATACCTACAGATATTCTACCTACACATATTCCATACCTACACATATTCCATACCTACAGATATTCCTGCCTACACATATTCCATACCTACAGATATTCCATACCTACAGATATTCCATACCTATAGATATCCCAGACATAGAATCTGCACAAATTTCATTTCTGTTGCCTAGGATTTTGGGTGACTGGGTTCCCTAGTGGTGCAGTATTTTCTGACCTATGCCAGCATCATACCATTCCCAGTTATTACTGGTAATGTATCACCATCATCCCCCGAAGTATCCGAATTTGTGACGCTGTCAGCTAAAGTGCTATTTTTTATTCTTGGATCTTATATGTGTAGGTCTGCACCCGTTTCTTCAACGTCAGCCCCACTATCATCATGGCGCACTGTCTTGTATTTCTAGATCTATAGAGGCACTGACCTCCCCGGCACCACCGGCGCCGTCTGAAACACTATCTTTACTTTCTCGACTGTTATATAAAACTCTTAATTTCTCCAAGAAAAAGCATAGTTTTTTGTTTTTCTGTCTTTTGAAATGTAATATGCTCCTCTGTATTTCAAGCAGACCCAAACACAGTTCCATGAAATAAAGAATATTATCAGTGTTAGTCAATGAAATATTAGCTCATGAAATACGACATCATTTTGTTACAGTGTAAATATGTTTTTATGATGATTGATTTTTTCCAGTACTGGGTATATAGCTATTTATAATTTCAATTCCATAAACATCAGTTGGGAAAAGAAAATCCTATATTGTAACCTGGATAAATCTGCTAACAGTTTGTTTAAAGTGTCCTGAGCAGTCCTGTACACTGCTCACCACCCTGAGCAGTCCTGTCACTGCTCACCGCCCTGAGCAGTCCTGTACACTGCTCATCGCCCTGAGCAGTTCTGTACACTGCTCACCACCCTGAACAGTCCTGTACACTGCTCACCGCCCTGAGCAGTCCTGTACACTGCTCACCGCCCTGAACAGTCCTGTACACTGCTCACCGCCCTGAGCAGTCTGTACACTGTTCACCGCCCTGACCAGTCCTGTACACTGATCACCACCCTGAGCAGTCCTGTACACTGCTCACCATCCTGAGCAGTCCTGTACACTGTTCACCGCCCTGAGCAGTCCTGTACACTGTTCACCACCCTGAGCAGTCCTGTACACTGTTCACCGCCCTGAGCAGTCCTGTACACTGTTCACCGCCCTGAGCAGTCCTGTACACTGCTCACCACCCTGAGCAGTCCTGTACACTGTTCACCGCCCTGAGCAGTCCTGTCACTGTTCACCTCCCTGAGAGTCCTGTACACTGCTCACCTCCCTGAGCAGTCCTGTACACTGTTCACCGCCCTGAGCAGTCCTGTACACTGCTCACCGCCCTGAGCAGTCTGTACACTGTTCACCGCCCTGAGCAGTCCTGTACACTGCTCACCACCCTGAGCAGTCCTGTACACTGCTCACCATCCTGAGCAGTTCTGTACACTGTTCACCGCCCTGAGCAGTCCTGTACACTGCTCACCGCCCTGAGCAGTCCTGTACACTGTTCACCACCCTGAGCAGTCCTGTACACTGCTCACCGCCCTGAGCAGTCCTGTACACTGTTACCACCCTGAGCAGTCCTGTACACTGTTCACCGCCCTGAGCAGTCCTGTACACTGTTCACCACCCTGAGCAGTCCTGTACACTGTTCACCACCCTGAGCAGTCCTGTACACTGCTCACCGCCCTGAGCAGTCCTGTACACTGTTCACCACCCTGAGCAGTCCTGTACACTGTTCACCACCCTGAGCAGTCCTGTACACTGTTCACCACCCTGAGCAGTCCTGTACACTGTTCACCACCCTGAGCAGTCCTGTACACTGTTCACCGCCCTGAGCAGTCCTGTACACTGTTCACCTCCCTGAGCAGTCCTGTACACTGCTCACCTCCCTGAGCAGTCCTGTACACTGTTCACCGCCCTGAGCAGTCCTGTACACTGCTCACCGCCCTGAGCAGTCTGTACACTGTTCACCGCCCTGAGCAGTCCTGTACACTGCTCACCACCCTGAGCAGTCCTGACACTGCTCACCATCCTGAGCAGTCCTGTACACTGTTCACCGCCCTGAGCAGTCCTGTACACTGCTCACCGCCCTGAGCAGTCATGTACACTGTTCACCACCCTGAGCAGTCCTGTACACTGTTCACCGCCCTGAGCAGTCCTGTACACTGCTCACCTCCCTGAGCAGTCCTGTACACTGTTCACCGCCCTGAGCAGTCCTGTACACTGCTCACCGCCCTGAGCAGTCTGTACACTGTTCACCGCCCTGAGCAGTCCTGTACACTGCTCACCACCCTGAGCAGTCCTGTACACTGCTCACCATCCTGAGCAGTCCTGTACACTGTTCACCGCCCTGAGCAGTCCTGTACACTGCTCACCGCCCTGAGCAGTCCTGTACACTGTTCACCACCCTGAGCAGTCCTGTACACTGTTCACCGCCCTGAGCAGTCCTGTACACTGTTCACCACCCTGAGCAGTCCTGTACACTGTTCACCGCCCTGAGCAGTCCTGTACACTGTTCACCACCCTGAGCAGTCCTGTACACTGTTCACCGCCCTGAGCAGTCCTGTACACTGTTCACCACCCTGAGCAGTCCTGTACACTGTTCACCACCCTGAGCAGTCCTGTACACTGCTCACCGCCCTGAGCAGTCCTGTACACTGTTCACCATCCTGAGCAGTCCTGTACACTGTTCACCACCCTGAGCAGCCCTGACACTGCTCACCGCCCTGAGCAGTCCTGTACACTGTTCACCACCCTGAGCAGTCCTGTACACTGTTCACCGCCCTGAGCAGTCCTGTACACTGTTCACCATCTTGAGCAGTCCTGTACACTGTTCACCATCCTGAGCAGTCCTGTACACTGTTCACCACCCTGAGCAGTCCTGTACACTGCTCACCGCCCTGAGCAGTCCTGTACACTGCTCACCACCCTGAGCAGTCCTGTACACTGCTCACCACCCTGAGCAGTCCTGTACACTGTTCACCACCCTGAGCAGTCCTGTACACTGTTCACCACCCTGAGCAGTCCTGTACACTGCTCACCGCCCTGAGCAGTCCTGTACACTGCTCACCACCCTGAGCAGTCCTGTACACTGTTCACCACCCTGAGCAGTCCTGTACACTGCTCACCACCCTGAGCAGTCCTGTACACTGTTCACTACCCTGAGCAGTCCTGTACACTGTTCACCACCCTGAGCAGTCCTGTACACTGTTCACCACCCTGAGCAGTCCTGTACACTGTTCACCACCCTGAGCAGTCCTGTACACTGTTCACCACCCTGAGCAGTCCAGTACACTGTTCACCACCCTGAGCAGTCCTGTACACTGTTCACCACCCTGAGCAGTCCTGTACACTGCTCACCGCCCTGAGCAGTCCTGTACACTGCTCACCGCCCTGAGCAGTCCTGTACACTGCTCACCGCCCTGAGCAGTCCTGTACACTGCTCACCGCCCTGAGCAGTCCTGTACACTGTTCACCGCCCTGAGCAGTTCTGTACACTGCTCACCGCCCTGAGCAGTCCTGTACACTGTTCACCGCCCTGAGCAGTCCTGTACACTGCTCACCGCCCTGAGCAGTCCTGTACACTGTTCACCACCCTGAGCAGTCCTGTACACTGCTCACCGCCCTGAGCAGTCCTGTACACTGTTCACCGCCCTGAGCAGTCCTGTACACTGCTCACCGCCCTGAGCAGTCCTGTACACTGTTCACCGCCCTGAGCAGTCCTGTACACTGCTCACCACCCTGAGCAGTCCTGTACACTGCTCACCACCCTGAGCAGTCCTGTACACTGCTCACCACCCTGAGCAGTCCTGTACACTGCTCACCACCCTGAGCAGTCCTGTACACTGCTCACCGCCCTGAGCAGTCCTGTACACTGCTCACCACCCTGAGCAGTCCTGTACACTGCTCACCGCCCTGAGCAGTCCTGTACACTGTTCACCGCCCTGAGCAGTCCTGTACACTGCTCACCACCCTGAGCAGTCCTGTACACTGCTCACCGCCCTGAGCAGTCCTGTACACTGCTCACCACCCTGAGCAGTCCTGTACACTGTTCACCGCCCTGAGCAGTCCTGTACACTGTTCACCGCCCTGAGCAGTCCTGTACACTGTTCACCGCCCTGTACAAACAGCCACCGGCATTCCTACACTGCTTCCCCAACACAACTTTGCTTCTGTTATACTTTAAATATCTCATAGGTAGGCTAACTGGTGTAGAAGTTTACTAAACAAGTATTTTGGTATAAAAGTTTACTAAAAAGTATTTTGGTGCAAAAGGTTACTAAAAAAAAGCATTTGACTTGTGTAATGAGTATACTGGTGACTGCTGACAACTCTGTTTACAACCTATCGCTACCTGGACCTGGAGTCTACCTGGAGGGTATTCCGGGGATCAACTCCACCGCGGCCCGGTCCACGA
Source organism: Cherax destructor (assembly GCA_009830355.1). NCBI lineage: Eukaryota > Metazoa > Arthropoda > Malacostraca > Decapoda > Parastacidae > Cherax > Cherax destructor. The sequence goes on from WNWK01015124.1 coordinate 18,778, forward strand.
CCAGGTCTCCCGGTGGATCAGGGCCTGATCAACCAGGCTGTTACTGCTGGCTGCACGTAGTCCAACGTACGAACCACAGCTCATCTGATCCGGCACCGACTTTAAGTATCTGTCCAGCTCCCTCTTCAAGGCAGCCAGGGGTCATTGGTAATTCCCCTTATGCATGTAGGGAGTGATTTCTGTGTGCAGATTCGGGACCATTCCTTCTAGGATTTTCCAAGTGTAGATTATGATATACTCTCTCGCCTGCGTTCCAGCGAGTACAAGTCAAGTGCTTCCAAGCGTTCCCAGTAGTTGAGATGTTTGATAGAACATATGTGCAGTAAAGGTTCTCTGTACATTCTCTAGATCTGCAATTTCACCTGCTTTGAACGGAAATGTTAATGTACAGCAGTATTCCAGCCTAGAGAGAACAAGTGATTTGAAAGGGATCATCATTGGCTTGTCATCTCTTGTTTTGAAAGTTCTCATTATCCATCCTATCATTTTCTTTGCAGTTGTGATCATAGTACTGCTGTGATCTTTGAAAGTTAGATCCTCAGACATTACCACTCCCAGGTCCCTCACATTATTTTTCCGCTCGATTGTATGATCAGAGTTTACAGTATACTCAGTTCTAGTTATTATCTCCTCCAGTTTTCCATAACTGAGTAGTTGGAATTTGTCTTCATTGAACATCACAGTTTTACGTTGCCCATTGGAGACTAACAGTGTCCTCAACAGCTGACAGTCTGATGCAGATCCTAGTATCGTCTGTGAAGGATGACACGGTGCTGTGGATTACACCACACCCAACACACGGTAGGAGAACTGGTGTAAAAAGTTCACTAAAAGTGAAACTTACTTGCTTGTTTAGTATACTGGCGACCGCTATCAGCTTTGTTTATAACCCGGAATCAGTGGCTCCTAGATTGCTTTTTTTTATTTTAAAACAGATCATTATTACAGACTCAGAACTGTTTACCTACATCAGCTTGTTTGGAAGCTCAGCCCTCAATGGTATAACACCTAATCCACCGTAAGTGAGGCCTGGTCACAGACCGGGCCGCGGGGGCGTTGACCACCGGAACTCTCTCCAGGTATACTTCAGGACCTCGAGGGCGATGACCCCCGGAATACCCTCCAGGTAGGTAGGTAGGGTTCAATAAATATCTGTCTTCACTATGCCTGGAGGTGTGTATAACAATGAGGCTATGATATGGTTTATTCATCCCTCACTAAATTAGTTTTTCCTTAAATTAGCCACAGAAGTTGTAAAGGTAACAAAGATGAATATATTGTGGGATTCCGACAGTCTTTTTCAGTCTAAAGTACAGAAATATCACTAAAAAATTATGAATGAAATAACGTAATTTTCTTTGAAAATAATATAATGCTTATAGTATGTTGTAAATACCATCTAACGTTAAAATCACAGGAAATGAGAGCTGATAAATTGTCAGAAATAACAGTAAAGAAAAACAAAGCTGCAGTGTTCACTGAAAGAAGTTAGAAAACAGTGAATGTATACAGCATTACAAGAAGGTTACGAAAAATGTAACATATATTTACTGTAAGAAAGGTGGCCAGGATACGTTAAGGTTACCTGCTTATATGGTAGTATGATGTAGTAACTAAAATGAGACGAAACACAATGTAAAGAGGAAGATCACATTCTCCCATATCGTATATAAGAATAAAATATATTACAAGTACGGATATAGAATTCATACTACTGACTTTAATGAACAGTTTACGCTCGTTGTAATTAAGGATGGTAGCATCTACAAATATATACAGAATTTGCTGTAAGTAGATAAATTTGCGTACTCATTAATGCCTGTAGATGAGGATTTTGTAATTTTAAGGTAGTAATAATTGTATATGGAAACTGTCCATGGTGGAGTTGATATCGTCAATGGTGTGTCTACTCTCTGGGTCGCAATAATTGTTTTTATGATGGTATGTTCACTCAGGTGAGTGGAGGTAGTGCACAGCACTGTCCTGATGGTATGTTCACTCACAGGATGAGTGGCACTGTACAATACTGTAATTATAATTGAATGTTCACTCACAGGATGAGTGGCACTGTACAATACTGTAATTATAATTGAATGTTCACTCACATGATGAGTGGCACTGTACAATACTGTAATTATAATTGAATGTTCACTCACATGATGAGTGGCACTGTACAATACTGTAATTATAATTGAATGTTCACTCACAGGATGAGTGGCACTGTACAATACTGTAATTATAATTGAATGTTCACTCACAGGATGAGTACCACTGTATAATAAACTTGAGCTTCGGGTAATAATATAAAATAAATGTACACAACAGTGAAGTGTTCAGCACGTCACTACACCTCAGTAATGTTCACTCACATGATATGTATATTTCACACTAAATATTTATATTATGACATTAAAAGTTTCTTAATAGTTTACAAGGGACGAATATACTAGAACGTATACCATCAATCACCCATTAAATATGGTGCCTAAACTTTAACGAAATACTTTCTGTTCATGGACTCAGTAACTCTCCACGTTCTTGAATCAAACCTGATTTCCTTCCATTCCTCGGGTGTTTTATAACGTCTACAGCTCCAGGATTCACCAATAAATATTTGCTGTGGTTTCCAGACAATAATCATCACAAGTACTTGGATAAGGGAGGCAGTGGCTAATCTTACACTCCCTCATTCCAGCACCTGAGTCACGTGATCGAGTGAAGGGCAGAGGCGGTGATTGCAACAAGGATAAAAAGATCATAAATGAAGAATTAATTGTTATATTTATATTTTAGTTCAAATACAATCGAGGATACTGTTCAAGTATATTTCTTCTAGGAACATTTCACAATAATAAGGAAGGAAAAGGTGCTGAAAATGCATCTGACGTCACTGGAGGAAGACAAAAAGGGTTCAAAATTGAACTCGTCATTTCGAGCAGACGAATAGTACTTCCCGCGTCATGAAGAAACTCAGCACTATTTTCCTGTTAGTGTCGTGTTGTTGTTTTCTGACAGTTTTCTGGTACTTTCTAGACACTACCAACACTGTACACCTCAACTATCTCAGGAGTGTCAGTCAAGTAAGGATAGGCAGTGTCAGTCAGGCTTCAGTGTCAGGCAGCGTCAGTCAGGCTTCAGTGTCAGGCAGCGTCAGTCAGTCACCCGCCTGCTCTGCTTTGTTTACCATCACTGATGTTCCTGAAGAAGAAATATTCCAGCAGTACATACGTCATCTTACTCACTCTCTTGATAATATGACGGACAGTGACAACTGGCCCCACAAACTGGCTCACTACTAAACGTGACAAGTTAGACCAAGACACACCTGCTGTCACAGATGTTAGACACATGCTGCAAGGTAGACAAGTGGCCGCAGAGGCCCTCGCAGGTGTTACACAGGTGTTATTAAAAAGAAAGTTATCAACTGGAGTTACCACAGACGATTATTATAAACTCAGTCAGCTTCTACCGAACTTACTGACCTTCAGGAAGACAGAGAATCACAGGAATGGTGAAGAACAGACAGAAGAACCAACAGTCAAGAAAGTTGAAGCACACAAGGATGGAGAACCTGGTAATATATGGAATATAACAATGAATAACAGGTTAGGACTGAGTGGAGGAGTACTACCCTTCGTGCCGTGTGGGTAGCTCCCTATGACACTTTTCAAGCCATCACATGCATCAACAAGAGACTAGAAAACAACAACACTTTACGCATACATTTCTTGGGTGACTCCAAAATCAGGGAGGTGTTTAAGGCGCTTCTTCGTCGAACTGACAGCGAATTTAGATATATGATTCACTATTCGGTAAGTTTCGATAATTTTTTAATAATAATATAAACTCGATATTTTTTAGTTCTTTTTTATTGTCATACACTGGAGTGCAGTGTGTACGAGCCAAATTTGAAATCTTCATCCTAAATTAAGGTGTTTGTGATATATTTAAAAAAATACTTTTTTTGGTCAGCTGAATTATAAAAAATTCAGATGAGGGTGATTGAATATTAGTATAAGTCACTCAGTAGAGCTTTCGTTTATATGACCCAGACTTGCCGTGACTTTCCCGTCCACCACGTAAAATAGAGATCACATCATAAGATTTAGGGTAAGTTTTTACCTTATATTAAAAAGTTAATAAATCTGGGATGTTTGAATGTGCAGGAATATAGTGCAGATGATAAGAAAGAGATGACTGCCAGTGTTATGAAATGGAAAGAAGTTGGATGTCATGGCTCTAATCGAAACAAAGCTGAAGGGGGTAGGGAGTTTCAGTGGGGAGAAATAAATGGTATTAAGTCAGGAGTATCTGAGAGTTAGAGCTAAGGAAGGGGAGCAATAATGTTGAAGGATCCGTTATGGAAGGAGAAGAAGGAATATAACTGTATAAAATTTAAGGATTATGTGGGTTAAAACAAGGGTCGGATGTGAAAATTGGGTCATATTGTTGTGCTGTGGGGTAAAAGGTGAGGGGGGGCAAGAAAATGGGATGAGAAAATAAGAGAGAGGGGAATTTTTAAACCCCCAAAGGGGGAGGCAGTTAGGGTAAGTTATAAACAACTATTGGAAAAAAAAGGGATAATTAGGATTGGAGGGAAATTTTGTGTGAGAGGGGCTTAGACTTTTAGCTGGTGTGTGTGTGAACGTGTTAGATAAGAGAGAGGGTAGAGGCAAATGGTTTTTTTGACTTGACACTGTTGGAGTGTCAGGAAGTAACATTTATGAAGAGATTCAGGGGAAAGGTTAGCCGGGCTTTAAATCCTGTAGGTGGGGAAAATAGTGGTGGAGATATGTTACAGTGGAGATATGGCACCACAGTGACTGAGTGAGGATGTTGAAAGTGTTTCTTCTTTTTTTGGGCATTTTACCTGGGGGAAATGGCCGATGTTTTAAAAAAAAAAAATTTAAAAAATAAAACAAAAGTACACCAAAAGTAGTTTCTAAGATACCTTCAACAGGTGTTCTGGTACCAGGAAGGGCTTTTTGATCCGGAACCGCACAATCATTCGGTTTAAACCTGATTTTTTTTTCCCCAATACCGTCGACTACTACTACTAATAATAATAATAATAATAATAATAATAATAAAAAAAATTTTATTGCTACTATTATTATTATTATATATTCTACTACTACTAATAATAATAATAATAATAATAAAAAATAAAATAAAATGCATAATACTATGAGAGGGAGTGGTGACAGATATTACATGTGGTTTCACAGAATGTGGTGGGGTTCAGAGGCGGAGCCCAGGTTCACCAGGGGTATACTATGGAGAAATTTGGGCAACGACTTCCCAAATTCCCCACACCCCTTCCCCCCAAAAGAGTAAATTTTTAATATTAAAACCTAAAATGGTTAGATTTTTGTGTGTTTTGCTTCCCCCAGGGGTTTAAAAAACGCTGCAACGCCTTTTCCCAAATTTTCAGCTCTATTAAAAAAAAAAAGGGGAAATGTTAATGCAACGGGTTTTAAATTTTTATAAAGAATATTTTTTTTTTTTGGGGTTTCCATCATTTGAGAAAAAAACCCTTTCGTTTTAAATTTCCCCCACACAGATGTGTCCTGTTTACTTTTTTTTAAAAAAGAATGTCATTTTTTATCTCACTATTTTAGTTAATATCACAAAAAAAGTTTAAATAGAAAAAAATAAATTTTCGAGTAAAAAAAATTCGTTCACCGAAACCGGTTTTAATATAAAAAAAAAAGATATGCAATGTGAAAAAAGAAAATTGGGAAAAAATTTAAAAAAAATAGGGTTTTTTTTAAAATAAATGAGGGAAAAGGGGAGATAGGAAGTTGGGGAGAATGGGGAGAAATATAAAATAAAAAAAGGAGAAATTGCAAGGGAGGGGGGGGCCCCAAACAAAGGGTGGAACAAGAACATAGGGGGGGGGGATAATAAAAAGGACAAAAAAAAGGGGCAGAAAAAAAAAAACCCCCAAAAGGAGAAAGAAGAAATAGGAAAGGGGAAGAGGGAAAAGGGGGAAAAAAAAAGAACGGTTGTCAGGGGTGTTCGGGTTTACTTTTTAACAATGTAATGGGAAAGGAAGGCATCAAAAACAAAGTCACGACTAAGATTCAAAAAAGGGGAAAGTTGTGTAAAGGGAGGATTCAACCAGAGACGTTTAAAAAAAGGAAAGTAGGGTGAAAGTTTTAGCAGACCAGCAATAGGATGACTGTGATCTCTGACATGACAGAAAAGAGCTTTTTTGTCGGCAAGCCTGACCCCTACTTTTTTGCGCCCTAAGTCTGTCGACAAAGGGGGGCCCCAGATTCTCCAAAGTACTGAAGAGGACAGGAGCAGCAAGAAATAGAGAGACACCAGGAGCATCTAGAGGGATGTAGATGAAGGGGTTCGAGAACCGACAGTTGATAAATTGGTTTTTGGGGGGGGGGCAGCATGGGAAAAAATTTTTTTCCCCCCTTTGGGGAAGTAGGCTCCCCAAGGGTTGGAAAATCTTTATTTTAAAACCGGGAATTCCCGCCTTTTTTTGGGCCCCAAAAAACCCCTTTTTTTTGGGGTTTGTGACCCCTCCCCCTGCCCCTCTCCTGGCTGTTTAACTCCTCCCAGTATGTGATTCTATTCAAGATTGATGGACTACAAATGACTAAGGTTGGGGACGCCACCCCAAACTCCCCCTTTTTTGGGAAAAAAAAAACACATAAGGTAAATGTGATCCTTTTTGAAAACGCCGCCCAGGGCAGTTTTTTTTTTTTTTTGTGTGGTGGGAAAATCCACAAATTTGTAATATCACAGTCACTAGAAAAATGGGGCAAGAGCCCCACGGGAAACAAATTAAATCACCCCGTGAGTTTTTTCAAGGGCCCCTTTAAGGGGAAAAAAAAAGGGGAATTTTTTTGGGAAACCCTTAACTAATTTTTTTAATTCATCTCTTCAAACAGGTGAAAGTCGATATGGGAAGATGGCTAATGTAATTCCTATTTTTAAAGGGGGACCGTTACTACCGTCAAATTACCCCCAATGCCTGACCCCAATTTGGGGAAATTATAGAGTCAATTTAGCTATATTATTAAAGCCCTAGATAACCATAAAAATAATAATAATAAAATTTTTAATCGTGAGGACGTGTCTAGGACTTTTGGGGAGACTTTTCTACTGTGCTTCGGTTTTTGCCCCTAGTTGGGTGATGGTTTCCTCGGGCTGAGCAGCTATATCCCCAACTTAAGGCGGGAAATTTAAAGGAGGCTAAAGAAAATTCAACGATTGAAGGGAAAAATTTTTAAAGGTTTTCCCCGGGAAAAAGTCGCCGATGATCAGACCAACGAATGGATGCTAGTGGGTTTTGAAGGGATGAAGCGAAGTTGAAGAAGGTTTGGGGGTTTCTGTTAAAACCAGCAACTCTTTTTTTCCGTTTTCAGACGAATTTTTGACATCCCAGCGATGACCATATCTACAAAGACCGTAAAAGTCGACACCACCAGTCGAGATAAGAACATTGTTTTTGTTGGGGATAGTCAGTTAGGTTTATGGATGGAATTTTTCTAAAGGATAGGAATAGGAGGCAGAGGGTATGTTATCCAGGGGGTGGGGTGCAGGATTTGTTTGCCGTCTGGGGACACTGGGGAAAAAGGGGGAATCCTATTATCTGTCTCATGCTGGAGGCAACTGTTGGAGACGTAGGGGGAGAAGCGATTGAGCAAGGTCAGCAAAGACAGAATTAGGGAAGGGTGGGAACCCTGTCAAAGTGGTATTTTTCCAAGGAGGGGGGGATTAATGGGTCCAGGGGAAAAATTTGTCAATTGCCGGTGGGAAAAAAAAGGGGAAAAAAAAGGGGAAAATTCATTGACAACGGGGCCCTTCTATGGCAGAAATGACATGTATGCCAGGGGTGGGGTTCATTTTCTGGGCTGGGGGGGGGGGACTGGGAACTGCGTGGATGTAGCTGTTTGGGGGGTTTAAAATAGAAAAAAAGGGGATGGGTTATGGGGGAAACTAAGTCCCAATTAGTAATGTTATAAATTTGGGCAGTTTGACAGAATAAGGTGGATATTGGAAACAGTGGGACAGGGGACAAAAGGGGGGTAATAGGTATAGTGGAAAAAAAGAAATGAGCAGGGAAAAGGGGGGAAAAAAAGGGGGGTCTTTTAAAAGGAAAACCCAAAAGTCGAGTGCAGGAAAAGATGGACGAGTTGAGATTAGTTGAAGTACTTTAAAATTGATGTTTTTTCAATAACTGAGAAAGGGGTTAAAAAATTTTTAAAACGGGACATGCCTGCCCAATGTCACATTCAGGGGGGTTTAAAAATTTTTCCAAGTAGACAGAAGTATCGGGGGAAGGGGGGTGGGGGGGGACTCTATGTCCGTGATCATTTAAATTGGCATAAAAAAGGGGGATAAAGTCTGAAAAAACAAAAGTCTGTCTGGTAGAATTTTCAAAGGGGGGGGAAAAAAATTTTTTTTTTGGCGTGATTTCCCTTTCCCCCCAAAATTAGATAGGAACAAGGGGTTCTTTGGGGGAAATTGTTAAGGCCACAAGGCACATAACGAAAATTTAGGGGGCTTTAACTTTGTCAGATTGACGGGAAATTTTTTGAAGGGTTTTGAATCTAACATTTTTTTAAATAGTTCAGGATTGCTTTTTTTTCCAGTTTGTAAAAGAATCCCAAAGGGGGGAAAAATCTTTCTTGACTTGGTTCCAAGCAAGGGAAACCCCCTTTTTTAAAAATTTAGAAATTACAGAAAAAAAATCCCGCGACCATAAGTCAATGCAGATAAATGAAGGAATGAAGCTGGGGGGTTCCATAACCCCAAACACTTATAAGTTAAATAACGTAGAACAAAAATAATCGTTTTTAAAATTTTAAAGTCTATGAAAAACCCACCAATCAACCCGATCTTCTCCCTTCTCTCTCACCACGACACCAAAATTAAACGTGGTGTAATTATAGGCTTTTTTCCCGTGCGCACTCAGAATCTGCAGCAATGAGTTCCTTAAAAAGAATGCTCCCTCATTGAACAAGTTTTTAAAATTCACTATCCTTCACTTTTTGAGACGGACGACGGGCATTAAACATCTTCAACACACCCAGAGAAGACACTGCTGAGAAGAGATAATAGTCCTTCCCACCAACTCCCTTTCCAAACAATTTCCAAATTTTTTTAAGACCTCATTCCAGTATCCACCTAATCCATCACCATTGGACATTACCAGTAACAGACAGGAAAAACTTCAACCCACGGGAGGGGGATACACAATCCCTTGTAATGGCTGCAGCAAATTATACGTTGGGAAACATCCAGAGACCTACAAACACGCATTTCAGAACACCAGTACGCAGGCAGATCACGACTCAAGAAATGCCTGTGTTCAACACCAAATTTTCACAACCATTTAATCAACTACAGAAACGCAAGACTCATCCCAAGGAAAAAACACGCAATACCGAAGAATCCCGAATCATCCATCTGATTCCAACAACTTCAACCAGAACAACGGCTTCCAACATAGCTGAACCTATTGCCAAGAAACTTCTTCAACGCTATCCCACCTATAACTCAAGAATGGTACACTGCAGGTCCTTAAGTCACACTATGTTTTTTAAATATCACACTACTTTTAAGACTCACATGCAGCTTTCTCCACCTGACCCAGCATTCTCCACCTGACTACCCTATATATCTCCATGTTGCTCATTTTCCAGGTAGATCTGTCTGTGACTCGATAAAGCCACTGCGTGGGCGAAACGTTGTCAATAAAGGATCACATTATACTGGTTATGTGTTTATTTTTTCCCTTGTGTCGGTATTTTATACCATTTATTTCCAACGTAGAACTTAGCCATACAGATTGCGAGAAGACTTGGGGGGGCTGGTAAGCAGCAACCTTAAACCAAGACAGCAATGCCTAAGGCGTAATAAGGCAAATAGATTACTGGGATTTATATCAAGAAGTGTAAGCAACAGAAGTCCAGAGGTTATATTACAGCTTTATACATCATTAGTAAGGCCTCACCTAGATTACGCAGCCCAGTTCTGGTCTCCATATTACAGAATGGACATAAATTCATTAGAAAACATTCAGCGTAGAATGACTAAATTAATACATAGCATTAGAAATCTTCCTTACGAAGAAAGATTGAAGACCCTTAAATTACATTCACTTGTAAGACGTAGAAAGGGGGAGACATGATCGAGGTATACAAGTGGAAAATGGGTATTAACAAATGGGATATAAATAAGGTCTTGAGGATATCTCTCCAAGAGAGAACCCGCAATAATGGATTCAAATTAGATAAGTTTAGATTTAGAAAGGATATAGGAAAGTATTGGTTTGGAAATAGGGTAGTTGATGAGTGGAACAGTCTGCCTAGTAGGGTTATTGAAGCTAGGACCTTGGGTAGTTTCAAATTTAGGTTGGATAAATTCATGAGTGAGAGGATGGATTTGCGTGGGACTCGCACATTAGTAAATAGAATTATCAAAGCTTATTTCTTGGGTAGCATTGAAGATTGGGTTGAACAAATATTCTGTTAGTGGGTAGGAATGTGAAGGACCTGCCTAGTATGGGCCAACAGGCCTGCTGCAGTGTTCCTCCTTTCTTATGTTCTTATGTCTAGGGGCATATAAAATATTTAGCAAAATTCACCACCCTAGGACCAGAAAGGTACATTCCCCAAATTCGCTAAACAGCTGGACAATACTCTAGTTTCCATTATCAGGAAGGACAGATAAATGTAAAAAAAAAATATTATGCAATAGTATACCTTTACCAGGTACTTAAAGTTAGGAAACATTAATATTATTACAATCAAAAGCAAGTGCTAAACCCACAAGGGTCATTAATAGACCACAGGAGAATAAAATATTAATGGCACCTGTATATCGCCATTCCGTGTAAGCTTCCAGGCTGCCGGTAAAAATGTAATCATTTCTGCCCTTTCCACTAATCACACAGACTCCCACATAAATACCAGAGCTTTGCCCAATGCTAGGGCCACTAAGATTACAAAACATATTTCCTCAAACAACATATGGCCTAAAACTTGCCCAAAATACCACACACTACTTAATTAACCAAACTGCATGACACCACGTTCCAATAACTGCCGTCTCGTCACTGCTTCACACACCTCTTCATTTTTCATAATAATAATAATAATAATAATAATAATAATAATAATAATAATAATAATAATTCACACACCTCTCTCACCTGTACACTCAACTGGTCATATCTAAAACATGTCAGTTTCCTGTTCAGTATGGAGCGTTTTTTCACCACACTATACATTAAACTAAACTTTTTATATTTGACAACATTGGAGTATCCTGCATAATACTCCTCTCATTCTGCGTCTCAAGATAATGAAGGTTCAAGGTTCTCAATATATCTTCATATGGGAGATTCCTTATACAGTAGATTGTCATTCTTCTCTGAATGTTCTCTAATGCATTTATATCCATTCCGTAGTATGGCGACCAAAACTCAGCTGCATAATCTAAGTGAGGTATTACCAGAGATGTATAGACCTGTAAAATAACTTTCCGGCACTGTTATCTTGACTTCAGATTTCTGCTTATCATGACCCCAGGTCTTTTCACATTCGGTATTATTAAGCTGTACATCATCTAGTTTATAAATTTGAGATTTATTTTCGTTCCCACACTGAACTGCATCTGCCACTTTTCAGACCATGACATTAATTTGTCTAAATCCTGCTGAAGTTCATTGATGTCCTCAGAATCTATTATTCGGCCTATTTTTGTGTCATCAGCGAATTTATTCCTTCATCAAGCTCATTTTGTAAACTATGAATAACAAGCGACCCAAAACTGATCCTTGTGCAACGCCACTAGTGACCGGTCCACATTGTCTTGACCCCATTAATGCATTTATTTACTATGTCCACATACTGAACGCCAGAGCTTTTAGTTGGTAGATATCTTTTTTCTAATATACATATGGTGTGAAAATTTGCTTCACATTGGGGTTATTAGCTGATTAATCACACTGATCAGATATGAAGTGATGTCCTTGAGAAAGATTCAGCTGGAGTGAGACTGCTGATGGCCGTCCCATTCATGGCGTAATAGGTGTCTTCTGGCTGTCCATGAAGTTGAGCCAAGTTGGGAGATTTTGAAAATTTTGGTCTTGTACAGTTCAGTAAAATCTGAGATATCTCTCTAGTACTGAAGGTACTTTTTCAGAAGCCGTCGCTGGAATAGATGGGGAAGCAGACAGGCCAAGAAAGCTGTGTATACTATAGGCAAGAAGCTGGTGACTCACGAAATCGTAATGATACGATTGCAAACAAACCATAACATAGTCGGGAATTGAACTCGTGGCGAGTGAGTCGTAGAACTCAGACCAGCACTGGAGTTTTACGACTCAATCGCCACGAGTTCAGTCCCCGCCTGTGGTATGGCTTTCTTAAGCAGCTTTTGTTCTGTAGTTAGAACATGTACTTTAACACTTGCTTGCCTTGCTTCCTAGTTACCATATTCCTTCTAGTAGGTGCTATCACATCATTACTGGCTGATAACACTCTTCCATTAGACTAGTAAAATATTCAACACGAATTGCTTAAGGCAATACTTATATAATGGTAGAAGAGGAGTATTTTTAATTGCTAATTTTTTACACAGTTTCAGGACATTTATGAGTGTGACAAATGCAGAAATTATGCATGACGATGGGTTGGGACTACTGAAGAACTGGGCTACAGACATAGAGGACCTCCCACACCTCCTCATTGTAGGTGAGCACATTAAAATGTAATATTCCTGTACCTTAATCAGATGAACGTTTGCCTAAATGCAAAGAAATGACCTTTCATTTCAATAGCTTTTAAAAAAATGTCACCCCTAAATGAAAAAAAAAACGAGTAACGAAAACAAATAACTTGAATGCATATTGCATGTAATATTAATAATAAAACAGCTTACAGCATCATTGTTATCATGTTTGTACATATATTACTACTTATTGCTTAGAATAAATGTACAATGTACATTTTCCTGCTACTTGATGGAGTCGGGAGGTGACAGTCGTTGCTCACACCAGTAAGGGCGCTGCTTCAATCACAGCAACGAGAATTGATTCATCATTATTTCCCACAACTATATGATACACATTAGCCTTTGGTGAAAACATACTAAATGCAGTCAATTCTTTATTGGAACAACTTTTCATCCACGAGTGGACTTTATCAAGAGCATAGCACAATGTGAAAAATCACGGCTTATATCAGGCTTATGGGGTGGAGGGAATGTCAGGAATAAACGAGTTGAGTAGTAGACTACAGGCCTACTGGCCCTTGCTAGGTTTACTTTTATCCAAGACGATGTGTGCTATGAGATTCGACAATGTGAAAATACTACAGTTTTGTTTATTGTAGATGACTCCATATACCTACGTTTATTGACTCACGAAATCGTAATGACACGATTGCAAACAAACCATACCACGGGTGGGGTTCGAACCCGCGGTCAGAGAGTCTCAAAACTCTAGACCGTCGCTTAAGCCACTGGGCCAGCTAGGTTCAATAAGATTCATCCAACTAGGTATATTTCTACACAGGAAGGTTAGCATAGGCACCACTGTGTCCACAAATGCCAGTGGCTTACGCGACAGTCTGGAGTTTTGAGACTCTCTGACCGCGGGTTCGAACCCCACCCGTGGTATGGTTTATTCATGTCGTTTTCTTGAAATAGTAGCCTGGCTCTGTACTTCGCTATGATATGGAAGGTGTTACGATGTTGCACATGTGTTGATGCTGCACATTCTACAGATGTATGGGAAAACTCTTAGCAATTTCTAGCACATCCTCTACAGGAAAAGAGGTAGACTTTTGTGTCCACTGGTCCTGTGCAGGTACTCGTGTTGTCTCGGATGGTTCTGATGGTAACTACAGCAATATTCAAGTTGGAGAGAAAGACGTATGCAACAGTTGGGTGTCTTTATTGTTAATTGAAGAGTTTCGCCTACAGAGTAGGCTTCTTCAGACGTGGCAGCGAAATAAAAATGATGTAATCCGTCCATCAACCTTGGAGAAATAGTTTTCAAGTGGTCAGTCCCTCAGCCTGGAGAAGTGTTCAGCTCCAGAGTCTGGAACAATATTGTACCGTTTTCAACAATATTGATGATGTATTTACATGTAGTCTAGTGGTCACTGTGTTGGCTGTGGCGCCGGTTCGTTTACGTACATCTTCGTTGAATGTTGCTCTGGTTCTTGGCATGGACGGCTCCTTTACAATTACAGGAAAATGTCAGGTGGCGCCCTAATATGAGGTTGGATAAAGTGTTTTCTGTGTAATCTTGCTCATCTTTAAGTAAGTCGTCACTGCAGATCCCCAATGCTTGAAGCCAATTAACAGTCCCTTATTGATTTTCAAGTCGTATTAGGAGAAGTGAGTTATGTAGTTCATTTTTTTTTAGGATTTCGGTAGACAACACAGTTCAATTGATCCCCTTCTCTAGTGATCCGTACATCAAAGATTCACTGTAAAACATTAACTTTATCCTTCTAATGTGAATCATATAAAAGGCTATACCTGGTTCAGTTGTACTTTGAAGTATTGTAAGTTGAAGCGCCTAGATACGATAACTAAGATATCGTCAGAGTATGTAATCCAAGTGACACAAGAGGGAATGACGCTGAAGCGGTATTTCTCAAAATGCTCGAGGCAGGTGTTGCTTTAAACACCACGCAAAGTTGCTAAGCTAAATTTTTGCCAATTATTCACGGGTTCATACGAGTAAAGGTTGAGCTGACACATACTTTAATTAAACCGATGATGTCAGGAGTGGGTACCTTGAAGTTTGGGTTAGCAGAATCGTGGCTATGTAAGATGTCAAAGCCTAAGTATATAGTTACAAATTTGAAAAGGGATATGATGTCTCGATTTGCCAGTTCCATTTTCATTTTGTAGATGTTTTCCAGTCAAGAGATGAGCTCATAGGCATGGCGAAGGTGTGACCAGCTGATGGTCCTTAGTAATCGTGAAAACGTTTGGCAAGTACTCGCTCCAAGCAGTGTGGATCACTGAACATGCTTTAGGTACAACGTCGTGGTGGTGGTGATAGTACATAACAAGATAAGAGAGGAGCACTGCTGGAGGGATACTGGCTCATGGGCATAGCACAAAAATCCTGCTGGACGAAATCCTCATAGGATAGAACCCACCAAGGAAGAAGACAAGAAAGACAATGAAAATACAAGGAAGGTAAAAAGGTAAGAAGAGGAGGCAAAGATCAGGTCAAGTCACGAGTGTTCCGAAAGACACAAAGAGACAAAGCCAAGTAAGATTCTTGCTAGAAAAGTTGTGCATAAGGGATGTTTCAAACATCATTGGTAGGTAATACTATACAGTCTTCTGTATAGTACTGATAAAGCCACAGGTTGGCGAAAGTCTACTTAACAAAGCTGCTCAGTTGATGTACGTGTGTGAGGGAAACACCTTCCTCCTGATCACAAGAATGGATAAACAATAACTAACATACTGAGGAAAAAATAATAATGAAAAAAATAAAAAGTATTTAAATATAAAAATTGCCGCTTTTAGTTTAAGTGTGATGTTGGGACAGGAGATTTTTCTTAACCCAGGATGCCTTCTTCAGATGTAATGAAGGTATTATGTTCTTTTTCCTTGGTAGACGGTGGTAGTCTCATCTTAATGGAGAAGCTCCTGTCATTTCTGGTTCGCAGAATCTCACTTCTGATGGCAAGGGAGAGATGAGGAATCACTATGTCCCACTGAGTCCCGTCGCCTGGGATCTAGCTCCCGAAATATCGAATGTCTACTGCGAATAACAACGCCAGCAGCAGAGCTAGTAATGACAAAATGGTTATTAAAAGTATAACACTGAATAAAGACAAAGGGTGGTAATTGTGTTTCAATGTCATTACTGGTAAACTAGTTAAATACAAAAATTTAAACAATATTCCCGTTAGATCACCTTAATGATCAGGAGAAGAGTGGAAGTGAAGTAATTACCCCAACTCCCGCCCAAAGCAGGTAAGGTTAATACTACCAGGAGCAGAAACTGAAAAAAAGCTCAGACCCAAAGAAATCTGGGGTTTTACAGCGGCGCGCTAGATGGCAGTGCAGGCCGCGACACACTGTAACAGCGACACACTGTAACAGCAACACACTGTAACAGCAACACACTGTAACAGCAACACACTGTAACAGTGTGTCGCTGCTCAATTTACCGGCTTTTCCCTCAGTCTAATTCTTCAACTTGTCTTTATTATATACCATTGTTATTTGAGTAATTAATATCAGCTGGGTTTAGATCAGATTAAGGAGGAGTTGTTTAACTATATTTTTTAATCCTGTGGCAAATTAGAACTCTCTTCTCTTCAGGAAGAGAGTTCCAAACTTTTATGACCCTTTATTTACATGGAGGTCCTGGATACGTTGGGTCGTGCATTAGGTATGTCATAGAGATGCTTATTTTTTATATTGTGTCTATGTGGTCTGTTGAATTTCTTCTACCAGGATACAGTTCGTGGATGCTACATATGAATTCTGATCTCCACAACACTGACACATTGAGCTACCTTCTGGTGATGCACCAGTTGATGGTTCCTCTGCTGGAGCAGGTAAGCATCCACATCATCTCTGTCTGTCTGTCTGTCTCTGTCTCTGTCTTTGTCTGTCTGTCTGTCTCTGTCTCTGTCTTTGTCTGTCTGTCTGTCTATCTCTCTCTCTGTAGAAATGTTTAATTTTTGATGAATACAGAGCTGGTATATCCACGATGGATGAAATACATCTTTGTTCAACACAAGTACTGATCTTCAGGTGAACTTTGTGGGGACGATACCCTCCAAAATAAAAATAAAAAAGTTCTTCATCAAGCTGCAAGACTGCCATGCAGAAGGTGCTACCAGTTTGTTAATTGTCGACTTATCGTTGAAGAATAAGACACGTATAACGCCTGGGTATCTTTATTACTGAGACGTTTCCCTGCGGAACATGCTTTTTCAATCAGATGGAACGACGGCTTTTATACTGAAGACAGTAGACGTGGAGAGGTTATTTTAAAGTGTTCAGTCCATTAGTTTTGATCTATCTAAAGCAGCGGCATAAGATTAAAGGTATATACTGGAGCCAGAGGAGAGGTTCAGTGGTTGAAGACAGTATCATAGAAGAGTTGGACATACTAGTGGAAGTAGGTTATGCTCATAAGTGTGCCCAGTAGTTGGCACTCGAGTTGTAGAAAATATCCTCTATATCAAGATTCCATGGCACTGCTGTGTCAGACAAGTGCCTCCATCCATATAACTCTGCTTTAGATAGATAAAGGCCAAAGGACTGAACACCCTAAAATTTCCTCACAGCCTCAACTGATATCATTATAAAAGTTGTCTTTGTATTAGACAGAAAATGTCTATTGAGGAAGTGATACATATAGTCGGAAGAATTGAGACACTTATGCAACATATGGGAATCTTTATTGAAGAAACGTTTCGCCACACAGTGGCTTCATCAGTCCAATACAAAGCAGGAAGGTGTAAGGAGAGGAGGAGTTTAAGGTAATCAGTCCCTCAGTCTGGAATCGATGTGTTCAGTCCATCACTCTTGTAGGAAGTACAGCGTAGTTCCAGAGAAGTGGCTTATATACTGTAGTCAGGTGAGTCGAAGCAGGAGGAGGCGGGATCACGGTGGAACTATCCACTACTGTAAGTAGGTCTTCGACTCACCTAACTGCTGTACTTCCTACAAGAGTGATGGACTGAACACATCGATTCCAGACTGAGGGACTGATTACCTCAAACTCCTCCTCTCCTTATACCTTCCTGTTTTGTATTGGACTGATGAAGCCACTGTGTGGCGAAACGTTTATTCAATAAAGATTCCCATATGTTGCATAAGTGTCTCAATTCTTCAACTTGTCAAAACCATTTATCACATATCGTCTATAACGATGCCGAGGTGTTATGCATGTATCTTATTCATCAACATGTCGGAATTGCATGCCATTTATGTTATGTCCAAATTTCGGTAGAATTCGTTTCCACCTGGACTCGAACCATCATCGGAGACAACACGGACTTCTTGGTGCTCTTCTGCTTTCATGCTCACTTCACACCCTTGTATCTCTTCCTTACGTCAGAAAAAAATATCAGAAAAGATTCAGAGAATCATGAATATTCATTAGCTACTCTGGATTCAGCGACGTAGAACTTGCTTTCATTTGTGCGTACATTCTCTGCCCTACGACGCAACGTGACACCTGTTTGGCATTAGGGTTATTTTGATATAATGCCTTTGTATATTTCCAAGTTAAAAGAGGATGGGCATCCTCATACTTCAAGAAGACTGTGGTTGGATATTGGTCAGTAGTTGACTTGAATCACGAACAATACTGAAGATATTCAGATGCAATTGCAAGGCAGGCTGTGGTTCGAAAAGATGTATCTGCAACAATGGTCTGCAACGTTTAATAACATGTAGTGAGTGCAAGGAAGGTTGTTGTAAGATTCATCCTTGCCTTGTATGACAACATGGACTAGCTGTGAAATGTCATGTGTTGTAAAAAACACTGCTTCATTTTAAATTGTTGTGTTTTGTGTGACAAAGTTATTTGTTATTCGCTGTTAATATTAGTAGTGTGTCCAGTGGGTCTATTCTCAAAAGTTCCGAGTGATATGGAAAATAGGCTTGTTCTCTCTAGGCTGGAATACTGCTGTACCCTAACTTTCCCCTTCAAGGCAGGTGAAATTGCGGACCTGGAGAGTGTACAAAGAACTTTCACAACACACATAAGTACGATAAAGCACCTAAATTACTGGGAACGATTGAAGGTCCTTGATCTGTATTCCCTGGAATGCAGGCGAGAGAGATATATGATAATATACACTTGAAAAATCCTAGAGGGATTGGTACCAAACTTGCACACGAAAATCACTCCCTATGAAAGCAAAAGACTCGGCAGGAGATGCAACATTCCCCCAAGGAAAAGCAGGGGTGCCACGAGTACACTGAGAGACAACACAAAAAGTGTCCGGAACCCAAGAATGTTCAACTGCCTCCCAGCATACATAAGGGGGATTACCAATAGACCCCTTATTATGGTTTTCTTCTGTATGATTGAATTTTGTTAGAGGGCATTTTGGGGCTCGCACTAAGGTGTGACTTTTTGGGGGCACAATAAGGTGTGATTTTTTTTTTTGGGGGGAGGTATCTCAACATGGGGAAGCGCTGTATCAAGAATCAAATATATTTTTCCCAAGAAATTATTTTAGCAGCATCTAAAGTTTTTTACGAAGATATTATTTTTATATTCTAAAAACTATTGTGAAGGACCTTGGAAAGATAATGTCAGAGGATCTCACTTTCAAAGATCACAACAATGTATCTACCACAACTGCTAGGAAAATGCTTGGATGGATAATGAGAACCTTCAAAACTAGGGATGCCCAGCCCATGATAATTCTCTTCAAATTGCATGTTCTCTCTAGGCTGGAATATTGCTGTACACTAACGGCCCATTTTAAGGCAGGCGAAATTGCAGACCTGGAGAATGTTCAGAGGACTTTTACTGGGAACGGTTGAAATACCTTGATTTGTACTCCCTGGAACGCAGGCGAGAAAGATACTAGGTAATATACACTTGGAAAATCCCAGAGGGACTAGTCACAAACCTACACACGAAAATCACTCCCTACGAAAGCAAAAGACTCGGCAGGCGATTCAACATTCCCCCAATGAAAAGCAGGGGCCCCACTACTACACTAAGAGACAACACAGTAAGTGTCAGGGGCCCAAGATTGTTCAACTGCCTCCCAGCATACATAAGGAGGATTACCAATAGGCCCTGTCTGTCTTCAAGAAGGCGTTGGAGAGGCACCTAAAATCAGTATCTGACCAGCCGGGCTGTAGTTCATATGTCGGCTTGCGTGCGGCCAGCAGTAACAGCCTGGCTGATCAGGCCCTGATCAACCACGAGGCCTGGTCTGTGACCAGGCCTCGGGGAGTTGACCCCAAAGCGCTCTCCAGGTATGACTCTTAAGATCAAGTGAAATAAGGTTGCAACTTGTGTGATTTTAATAATGTCACGAAAATAGCTGCATATAACAGTAGTGTTAAATAGCACTTATGTGATTAGTTGCTGACGTAACAATATTAAATCTGCAGCATCGCAATATACTACGTCACTCCTTATACTACGTCACTCCTTATACTACGTCACTCCTTACACCATAGTGTGAGGGTGAGACCTGGGGGTGGAGAGGGGAGTCTGGTATGGGGTTGTATAGGTGAGGGAAATGGGGAAAGGAGGTTAATACATATGAAGCATTGAGGTCACCGGGGGTGATGGGGAGGTTCGGGGTGTGAGGTGATGGGAGACTGGATGAGGGAGATATGGATATATTTAAGGAAGCATTGAAGTCACTAGGGGTGATTGGGAGGTGTGGGCGGGGGTATGGGGAGGGTGGGAGGTGAGGGAGTGCTCCAAGACCATACTTTAAAAAAAATAAACATATATATAATTTCATGGGAAAAATATATTCAATCCTGGATGCTCCGCCCCAGAACGCATTGCTCTGAGAAACCCCATTTCGAATTCTCGGCAAAATCTAGTCATACAGAAGAAAACCCTACTACTACCCTACCTGTCTTCATGAGGGAGCTGGACAGGCACGTAATTTCAGTATCTGGCCAGCCGGGATGTGGATGTAGTGATGTGGTAACAGCCTGGTTGATCAGGTACTGATTCACTGCGAGGCCTGGTCATGGACCGGTCTGCGAGGGCGTTGGCCCCCGGGGAGTGGCTTACCGAAGGTATGCCAGGTATGGCACATGCCCTGGGCGCCACTGACCAGATTCTATTAAATTCAGACAAGCCATCCTCAGATAGTGAAGAAAGAATTTTCTTCAGATGTATAGTGTATGAAGTATGGTGAGTGAGAAGCACTATGATGGCTACATTGTTAAACCACTTATATAAATTATAAGTTAAAAATACAGTGGTGGGAGCTACATGACCACATACCTCACAGTAGCACTGCTCAGTGCCAACTGCCAGTAAGACCATTCTCTTGCACAAACTAGAATGTTGTGCAAAATCTGTGAAATTTCATGTTCTTGTTAAAAGTTCCATTTCCTTATATCAGAATTTTGAAAAGGCCGGAACAAGTTGTTCAACACGTCCCATGGAGTCGCTAGCACCTGCTACAAGTGTGTTAGAATCCAAAGGTGGATCAAGTACAAATGCGTCGTAAGCCGAGGAGGAAGTCAGATGAATCCGAGTATGACGAGATTAAAAGTGAGGCTGCCAGAGAGAATGTGGACATGACAGGAGGAGGTGGTGGTGGTGGTGGTGGTGATGTTGCGTTTATTGACGAGATTTTACCTGACGAGATATAACCTGACGATAATGAATTCAGTGAACTGGATGGTGTCAAATAGCCTAGAACTCCCACACAAGAAGTGACTGAACAACATGACAAGGATACGGGAAAAAAAATTCTGCCTGACGCATTGATAACAGAAATAATAAAGCTGAGTTCGAAGTATTTCCAGAACAGTGAGGGGGCCTTTCCTACCAACATATAACCGCTCATTGAACAAAACTTTGTTCAAAAGGAAATAGGGAAATGGTTGTGGTCAGGAAGTGACTCGCTCAAGGCTGGTCTATTCCCCTTCTAAAAAGTCCGCATTTTATGACTTACGGAGGAAGACTTCTGTTCCACTTCCCCATGGAGATTAGAGGAAATAAAGAAGAACAAGAACTAGTAAGAAAATAGAAGAAAACCCAGAGAGGTGTGTATATATATGTTTGTGCATGCATGTGTGGTGTGACCTAAGTGTAAGTAGAAGTAGCAAGACGTACCTGAAACCTTGCATGTTTATGAGACAAAAAATACACCAGCAATCCCACCATCATGAAAAACATTTACAGGTTTCTGTTTTACACTCACTTGGCAGTACGGTAGTACCTCCCTGGGTGGTTGTTGTCTACTAACTTACTACCTAGGTTTTCTTAACTTATTTTATTTTATTAACACATCGGCCGATTCCCACCAAGGCAGGGTGGCCCGAAAAAGAAAAACTTTCATCATCATTCACTCCATCACTGTCTTGCCAGAGGGGTGCTTTACACTACAGTTATAAAACTGCAACATTAACACCCCTCCTTCAGAGTGCAGACACTGTACTTCCCATCTCCAGGACTCAAGTCCGGCCTGCCGGTTTCCCTGAATCCCTTCATAAATGTTACTTTGCTCACACTCCAACAGCACGTCAAGTATTAAAAACCATTTGTCTCCATTCACTCCTATCAAATACGCTCACACATGAAAGCTGGAAGTCCAAGCCCCTCGCACACAAAACCTCCTTTACCCCCTCCCTCCAACCTTTCCTAGGCCGACCCCTACCCCGCCTTCCCTCCACTACAGATTTATACACTCTCGAAGTCATTCTGTCTCGTTCCATTCTCTCTACATGTTCGAACCACTTCAACAACCCCTCCTCAGCTCTCTGGATAATAGTTTTGGTAATCCCGCACCTCCTCCTAATTTCCAAACTCCGAATTCTCTGCATTATATTCACACCACACATTGACCTCAGACATGACATCTCCACTGCCTACAGCCTTCTCCTCGTTGCAACATTCATCACCCATTCTTCACACCCATATAAGAGTGTTGGTATAACTATACTCTCATACATTCCCCTCTTTACTTCCATGGACAAAGTTCTTTGTCTCCACAGACTCCGAAGTGCTCCACTTCATCACCTTACTCTTTCCTATATTCACTTTCAATTTTCTTCTTTTACATACCCTACCAAATTCATTCACCAACCTCTGCAACTTCTCTTCAGAATCTCCCAAAAGCACAGTGTCATCAGCAAAAAGCAACTGTGACAACTCCCACTTTGTTTTTGATTCTTTATCTTTTAACCCCACACCTCTTGCCAAGACCCTCGCATTCACTTCTCTTACAACCCCATCTATAAATATATTGAACAACCACGGTGACATTACACATCCTTGTCTAAGGCCCACTTTTACTGGGAAATAGTCCCCCTCCCTCCTACACACTCTAACCTGAGCCTCACTATCCTTGTAAAAACTCTTCACTGCTTTCAGTAACCTACCTCCTACTTCATACACCTGCAACATCTGCCACATTGCCCCCTATCCACCCTATCATACGCCTTTTCCCAATCCATAAATGCCACAAAAACCTCTTTACCCTTATCCAAATACTGTTCACCTATATGTTTCACTGTAAACACTTGGTCTACACACCCCCTACCTTTCCTAAAGCCCCCTTGTTCATCTGCTATCCTGCTCTCTGTCTTACTCTTAATTCTTTCAATAATAACTCTACCATACACTTTACCAGGTACACTCAACAGACTTATTCCCCTATAATTTTGCACTCTCTTTTGTCCCTTTGCCTTTATACAAAGGAACAATACACACTCTCTGCCAATCCCTAGGTACTTTACCCTCTTCCATACATTTATTAAATAATAGCACCAACCACTCCAAAACTATATCCCCACCTGCTTTTAACATTTCTATCTTTATCCTATCAATCCCAGCTGCCTTACCCCCTTTCATTCTACCCACTGCCTCACGAACTTCCCCCACACTCACAACTGGCTCTTCCACACTCCTACAAGATGTTATTCCTCCTTGCCCTATACACGAAATCACAGCTTCCCTGTCTTCATCAACATTTAACAACTCCTCAAAATATTCCCTCCATCTTCCCGATACCTCTAACTCTCCATTTAATAACTCTCCTCTCCTATTTTTAACTGTCAAATCCATTTGTTCCCTAGGCTTTCTCAACTTATTAATCTCACTCCAAAACTTTTTCTTATTTTCAACAAAATTTGTTGATAACATCTCACCCAATCTCTCATTTGCTCTCTTTTAACATTGCTTCACCACTCCCTTAACCTCTCTTTTTCTCTCCATATACTCTTCCCTCCTTGCATCACTTCTACTTTGTAAAAATCTCTCATATGCTAACTTTTTCTCCCTTACTACTCTCTTTACATCATCATTCCACCAATCGCTCTTCTTCCCTCCCGCACCCACTTTCCTGTAACCACAAACTTCTGCTGAACACTCTAACACTACATTTTTAAATCTACCCCATACATCTTCGACCCCATTGCCTACACTCTCACTAGCCACTAGCCCATCTATCCTCCAATAGTTGTTTATATCTTACCCTAACTGCCTCCTCCTTTAGTTTATAAATCTTCACTTCTCTCTTACTTGCTGCTTCCATTCTCCTTGTATCCCATCTACCTTTTACACCCACTGTAGCTACAACTAAAAAGTGATCTGATAGATCTATGGCCCCTCTATAAACATGTACATCCTGAAGTCTACTCAACAGTCTTTTATCTACCAATACGTAGTCCAACAAACTACTGTCATTACGCCCTACATCATATTTTAACTTATATTATAAAATTGTAAAATTTGGACCTACATAGGTTAAAATTATGTACACTCTTCCAACTAGTTAGATATGTTACCATCTTAAAGCCGTCAAAAAAAAAAATCTGAAGGTATTGCATAGAAAGTAATAGCACACAATTATTAATATAATTAGCAAATTCCCAACAAACTAATTAAAAATTTCAGTTAATTTCACTTTTACTATTTTTAATGTTTATTTGATATACTGTGTTACATAATTTACATTTCAGACTTCCAACAATATACACATTTTTTTCCACACAATATAGATTTCCCTCACATACATTATATTCTTTCCCGCATTCACTGTACATTCTCTCACAAATTGATTTTTCAGATCTCACAGAAGACGCGAGTGTTGATGCTTGCCCAGAGCCGCCTCAGGCCACACGGTCATTTTAAAATGCATAACAACGGAATCGCTTTCAGCAATGCCAACTTCGACTGGAACGATATGATGTTCCAGCAGCTGCTGCGTCACTACAGAGCAACGAACCAAAACACTCAGGCGCTGCGTGACTTCACTCCGTTCTCTAGGGTGATGAAATCTCAAGGGAGAGGTACTGGATCAGACTCCCATAAAAAGGACAAAGGACGAGTTACGTCCAGAGGAGAGGAAATAGGACAAGTCACAGGATGCGTCAGGTTCACTCAGAACGAAGGAGGACTTCTCAGAACAGTGTTCAAAAGGAAGGATGTAGGACATGTTAGGTCAGTTCCCCCAGAGGGTAACAGACAGCGAGTCAGCGCAAATTTTTCAGTGAAGGAAGATGAGCAAGTTAGGTCACCAGGAGCAGAACTAGAAAAAATAATGGATACAGTAGAGGAAGTAGAACAAGTCAGATCAATGTCAGAAACGAGAGTCCCAGGCAGAGGAAGACATTTGGTGACTAGGACCTTCCGGGATCATCTGGTGCCTCAGGAGAGTGGTGATGGCGGGGGTCTGTGGTGGTGGGACACATTCCTGCCCCTCAACCAGGCTGAGATCTCAGAATGTGAGGAGTTGTACAAGCGAGGCCTGAACAACCACCCGCTGTATAAGAGTAATCTTCTATTATGCAAAGACTCCCATCACGCAGGTGGTGCCACGACACATGACCTGTGAGGGAAAAGTAGTCTAATTATGGGTTAAGGTTGTTAATCTGCCGGCGGTCATTCACGGGTTCAGCCGTGCTTCCTCTTGCGGGCAGAAACAGAACCCCCATTTTCTGGGGTAGTTACCTTACCTGGTGACAGTGAAACTGTGGAGAGTCACTACACCTCCACACTTCTCCTGAACAGGTAAGGTGCTCTACCAGGGTAATTTTTTTGTTTGTGGTTGATTTAAGGTTACCAGTAATTTCTTCCATCTTAAAGTAAACATGTTATCCTTTTCTTTCTTACGTGTTATGTTTACTTACTTGTGGTAACTATTCTTTATTTTCTTTATCAGCTCTGCTGCTGGCCTGGTCAGCTGGTACAGACGCCAGTTTTGAAGGAGCTAGATGTACGTCTCTCTGACTTGGGTTTTGTCTACTCTTCCGCTTCTAAATCTTACGTACCTCGACCAAGTGGCATACGAGAATTCTTAACTATCCAGGATAACCATCCAACATCTCGTCTACACCAGAGACTCAACCTGGGCTTATATTCTCCTACTCTCCATCCTGCCAGAACCACAACGGCCTATTTTTTTTAAAATATTTTATTAAAAACTTAAAATCTTAGTTTATTTCCTACCCAAGAGTCTTTATTTGTTTTTATTATTTTTTCCATTATTTTTGTTCAGGTGGAAGGCGTTCCCCTGACAATGGCGACCTTGCCAGGATATGACTCTTGAGGCTACATCTTCCTGATGGTTCTACTGGTTCGTGAGTATAACATTTAAGATTGAAAAGGGTGAGTTCGTATCTTTGAGGTGTCAAGTCATTACTGGTAGTCTGTTTGACTTAGTTGTTTGGTTCTTGGGTTGGGTTTAGAAGTTTACTAATTTTTGTTGGACTTGAGGAACTTCCATAATAACCCCTCCTGGGTGAACCGTGTTCATTTATCTTAGTGAAGGCTTTTGAGCCCACTAGATTTACTTCCAAGTTGGAAATAGTATTTCATTTTCTTCTTTGGGAAGGTTTAGAAAGTGTGCGGACGAGGTCCCTCTTTTGAAACAGTCGTTTCAGTTGTTAATTTAAGATCAACTTGTTTGGTTTGTATTATATATTCTTACTATGGATTCGTTAGATTTCTGGTTACGAGCTGGAAAAGACATGGGATTTACAGGCCAGTCTCTTGATAGTTATATTACTGCTAAAATGGCTATAGAAGAGAAAAAGGAACAGGAAAGACTAGCTCTAGCTAAACAGGAGGAACAGGAAAGACTAGCTCTAGCTAAACAGGAGGAACAGGAAAGACTAGCTCTAGCTAAACAGGAGGAACAGGAAAGACTAGCTCTAGCTAAAAAGGAGGAACAGGAAAGACTAGCTCGAGAAGAGAAAAAGGAACAGGAAAGAATAGCTCGAGAAAATGAAAGGATTGCTCGTGAGGACAAAAGAGAACAGGAAAGGGTTGCTAGAGAAGACAGAGTTCAGGCAAGGGAAGTAGCCTTCAAGATGAAGGAGATTGAAGAAAAGGCAAAGCAGAGGGAGTTAGAACAGTTAAGGTTGGAATTGGAAGCCAAGAAGGTAGAGCTATCTAAGCATAAAATAGATGAAGGGGTACTAGAATACCCTACCCACGAATCTAATATTAGGATGCCTCAAATACCACCTTTCACAGAGCAGGATGACATCGCGGCATATATCGCCAGATTCGAGAACACTGCCACACTCTGTGAGTGGCCCTCAGATTCTTGGGCTACAAGGCTTGGATTACTTCTATCATGTACAGCTTTAAACGTATATTCCACCTTACCAACTGACGTAATCACTGATTATCCCCTACTTAAGAAAGCTATCTTACAGGCTTTCAAGAAGACCACCCATCATTACAGGTCTGAGTTTCGGCACACTAAAATATCCCCCAATCCGAATTATATGCAGTATCTGACAACACTTTTCAGATTGTTTGATTGTTGGATTGATAGTGCCGAAGTTGATCATGACTTTGATTCATTACGCGACCTGATGGTAAGAGACCAATTTCTCTCTTCTGTTAACTCTGACTTACGTATCTTTATTAAAGAACGTGACGTTCACACTGCTTCTGAAGTGGCACAAGCGGCAGATATATATGCCTGCGCTCATAATAACTACCCTAAGGAGCGTAGTGGATATAAATCTGTTGCACCTAAACAATCGGAGTCATCCAAACCATTTTCCTCTAAGAAATTCCCAGTAAAATGTTACAACTGTAACGAATTGGGACACAGACGTCCAGACTGTCCCAAGAAAAAAGGTGAGAATATTGGGAAGTGTTTCACCGAAGCTAATATTAACGCACCTTTTAGTGAAGGTACTGTTAATGGCATGAATGTTTCCACCATTCTTAGGGATACTGGGTGTTCTTGTATTGTTATTTCAAGTAAACTCTTTCCTAACTTAGATTCAACTCGGTATAAAAGTACTAAATTAACTGACTACTTAGGAAGAAGTGATGTGTTTCCTACTCTCAGATGTTTCATTAACTGCAAATGGTTTACTGGTTGGGTAGAAGCAGTGGTGGCCCCAATAACTTCATGTTCTGTTTTGGTTGGGAACATAGAAGGGGCGACTTTCCCATCTGAATTAGACTGTGTAAGGTTTTCAAATGATTCCAGAAAAGATAAACTTGATACTTCTGTTTCTTCCCTAGAATCTCCAGAAGTGAATAATCAGGATAACTCAACTCAGAGTTTAGATAATCGTGAAACTCCTGGAAAACCTTAGAGAAGCAGTCATCAAAACCAATCTGCACAGAAACTGATGAAATACCACAGGTGACTGAATCTTCCCTACAACTGGACACGGTTAACGTCCTTACCAGAGCTCAATCTAAGGTAAAACCCATCCATCCGTTAGTACTTTCCAAAGGAAAACCTATTGAGCTGTCACACCTAGATTTGGAAGGTCTCCAGAAGACTTGTCCTTCCTTAGAGGAAACACGAAAGCTAGCATTAAATGACAATGTGATTAAAAGAAAGAAGTTTAGTTATAAATTTGAGTACAAAAGTAATCTTCTATACAGAACTATAGTGACTGCGGACAATCCCAATGAGGTGGGAAAAAGTCTATTAGTCATTCCTAGGGATTGTCGTGAGACTATTCTGAAAATTTCTCATGACCTGCCTGTCTCTGGCCATTTCTCCCATAGGAAGACCTATGATAAGATCAAAGACTTGTACTTCTGGCCTGGGATGTCCTCGGACATCTATAAGTACTGTAGATCATGTCACGTATGTCAACTTTCCTCTCAAAAGGGTAGAACTAAGAGGGTTCCCATTGTCAAAATGCCAATTTTTTCAGTTCCATTTGCTAGAGTTGCAGTGGATATAGTTGGTCCCCTCACTCCTCGTTCATCAGGAGGTCATAAGTATATTTTGACTATGATAGACTATGCGTCCAGCTTCCCTGAGGCGGTACCCTTAAAATCCATCACATCCATAGAAGTAGCTGAAGCTTTATTGTGCATTTTTTCACAGGTCGGTATTCCTCGTGAAATTCTGTCTGATCAAGGGACTCAATTCACGTCAGAAGTAATGGAACAAGTTTATCAACTTGTGGGTGTAAAACCGCTTTTCACTACACCTTATCATCCAATGTGTAATGGAAGAGTGGAACGCCAACATGCCATCCTTAAGTCTATATTAAAGAAGTTCTGTATTCTTAAATCATCTGACTGGCATAGATACCTCCCCTGTGCTCTCTTTGCAATGCGGGAGATTCCAAGTGACTCCCTTGGGTATTCCCCTTTTGAATTACTTTATGGAAGACAGGCTCGTGGACCACTATATATCCTGAATGAACTGTGGTCTAAAGATATTGAACCTGAAGTTCAAAACACTTACCAGTTTCTCCTAGACCTTAGGGAAAGATTGGACGACACTGCTGATTTGGTTGTCAAAAACCTTAATGTGTCTATGGAAACTTACAAGACATATTTTGACCATAAGAGCTCCCAACGTAAGTTTAATGTTGGTGATGAGGTACTAGTTCTTTTGCCGGACATATCCAACAAATTATTAATTACCTGGCGAGGCCGTATAAGGTAACCAAGGTCTATAATAAGGTAGATTACATCTTGAATGTCAAGGGTAAGGAAAGAATGTACCACGTCAATATTTTAAAACGGTATCACCGTAGAGAAGTTAATCTTTGCTTAAACACCTTTGATGAAGACACTTTGTCTTACAGCTTAGTTAGCAGTCATGATTCTTACGAATGTAAAATTTGTATTATAGATGACGAGTCTCGCACAGAATCGAAGGAACTACTGGATATCTTAACTGATGATTCTGCCACCCATAACTCAAATGTCAACATCAACAGTGAACTATCTTGTAAACAAAAGTCTCAAGTAAGTGCCTTAGTAAATAAGTTTTCAGATGTATTCACAGAAATCCCAGGACTTACCACTACTGTTATACACAAGATTGAATTATCATCTCAGGAACAGGCAGACGGAAAATTATCCTTGTCCTGTTCACTTACATTGGAAACATTTGATAACGAAGTGGACAAACTCTTAAAGTTTATAAGGCCTTCTAAATCAGCTTTCTGTTCTCCAGTTGTAATAGTTAAGAAA
>WNWK01015125.1:0-48892 GCA_009830355.1 Cherax destructor
GAAGGCCCTATCCATATATCTAACTTGGCTATCCCCAACAACAACAATGTTTTTACCTTCCTTGGTACAGTTCGTCGTGACGTTCCCAGTAGTCGACTCACATTCGTCTGGAAGCACAGAAAAGGAGTTCGAAGTTTCCACAGCAGTCTCTTTCTTCTTCGTCGTTACTACCTCTCCATTCGTCTTCTTGATCTTCAACTTCGTCCCATGCTGTCCGGCCACTGCCCAGGTTACCTTCTTGACCTGAGGACTCACAACAGGAGGACTACTACGAATCCTCTTGTTTTCCTCCGTCAATCGCCGTATCTCAAGCTTCGCTACCCTCAATTCCTCCTTAAGCTGCTGGTAAAGTTGCTCAATAGGGGGCATCTTGATTCAGTCCACAGGGAGTACACTAGACACGTCTTCACTGAGCTAAGAACAGGTCACCACCCAGCTAAGAACAGGTCACCACTTCAACTGTTCCCAGTAATTTAGGTATTTTATCGTACTTATGCGTGCCGTGAAAGTTGTCTCTACGTTCTCCAGGTCAGCTATTTAGCTTGCCTTGAAGGGGGCAGTTAGTGTACAGCAGTATCCCAGCCTACAGAGAACAAGCAATTTGAAGAGAATCATCATGGGCTTGGTGTCCCTAGTTTTGAAGGTTCTCATTATACATACTATCATTTTCCTAGCAGTTGAAGGAGATACGTTGTTGCGTTCTTTGAAAGTTAGGTCCTCTGACATTATCACTCCCAGGTCCTTCACATTAGCGTTTCGCTCTATTGTGTGGTTAGAATTCGTTTTATACTCTGATAAAGCTGTAATTTCAAGTTTTCCGTATCCGAGTAGTTGAAATTTCTCTTCATTGAACTTCATATTGTTTTCTGCGGCCCCTTTAAAGATTTGGTTGATGTACTCTTGGAGTCTTGCAGTGTCTTCGATGGAGGTCACTGTCATGGCAATTCGAGTGTCATCCGCAAAGGAAGACACAGAGCTATGGCTCACATCTCTGTGTATGTCAGATATGAGGATAGGAGCGAGTATTGTGCCTTGAGGAACTGAGATTTTCTCTGTAGCCGCCTCAAACTTTGTTTACTATTACGTTTTATGTTATATTTGTTAGGAAGTTATAGATCCATCTACCAACTTTTCCTGTTATTCCTTTGTCACGCATTTTGTGCGCTGTTACATCATGGTCGCACTTGTCGAAGGCTTTCGCAGTCTGTGTATGCCGCATCTGCATTTTGTTTATCATTTAAAGCATCCAGGACCTTGTCACAGTGGTCCAACAGCTGGGACAAGCAGGAGCGACCTGCTCTAAACTCGTGTTGCCCTGGGTTATGTAATTGATGGGTATCTAGGTGGTTGGCGATCTTGCTTGTTAGAACCCTTTCAAAGATTTTTATGATATGGGATGGTAGCGCTAAAGGTTTGTATTTCTTTGCAACTGCTTTACTGCCACCTTTGTGGAGTGGGGCTATGTCTGTTGTTTTTAGTGACTGTGGGATGACTGTGTTCATACTCCCTCTCCATAGAATGCTGAAGGCACGTATTACAACCTCAGGTTCTCATGGCCTGTTATCCTGAGTGTAAAAGGGAGCTTGGAGCAAAGTAAACACAGTAGAAAAGAACTTTGAATTGTATTTTCCTTCACAAAGTGTATATATATATATATATATATATATATATATATATATATATATATATATATATATATATATATATATATATATATATATATATATATATATACAACTATGTACACTATATACAGCAGAATAAGTATTAGTGCACGCCACGGTAGTCAAGGCAAAACAGCAGACAAGAGACAAGAAACAACCATGCATCAACCAGGACACAAAGGAAATGACAAGGGTAAAACCGTGCGTGGTAACCACGTCACCTTTACAATTGCCAGATCCACATTATGATTGGCTGAACCTAGGTGCTGATCTGATGATGGGGCCCCGATCGTCAGATCCTTAGCGACCTGGTTCGCTGGTTGGTGAGGCAGCCTAAATGGGTGTTAACAAGCTCCGAAAAAGGTGACGTACTCTTTGCATGCAACAGCACGTGACAGGGGCTTCTTGCAGTTCTTGAAGAACACAGAGTTCATGCCCATGGAGTTCATGACATGCCCATGCATGTCATTAATTGCCTTTTCGAAGTCTAGTGGTATTAGTATAATATCAGACATTTTTGAAGTGACCAAATTTTGAGTCTCAGTCATAAAAAATTCATTTAGATTGTCGACCCTGAGTCTGGTAAACCGCTCACTGAACACTGAGTCATATTGGGATTTTAGTATCTCATCTCTTTTCTGTCATGTATGTAGGTCCCATCTCATCTAAGCAGGGGTCCAGTACTGGATGTTGTTTTCACCTTAGATTTGGCTTAATAGAAGTATTTTGGGTTTCTTTCTGTTACATTGACCAGTTCCTCCCTTCGTATTTCAGATATACTGGCCCATCTCAGCAGCTCTGGGATTCTTCGCCTTCACCTGTATAGGGAGCGTCTCTCTATTTCTAGTTTACATCTTCTCTTTCTTTTTCTTAATGGAATGTGCCTTGAGCAGACCTCAAGTACCACAGAGTTAATTTTTTTTCTAGGCAAAGGTTTGTATCCGTGTTGATCAGGATATCTTCCCGCCTTGTTTCATTTATCACATGGTTGACTTGTTCCCAGTGTATGTTTTTGTAACTGAAGTTGAATTTTGTGAAGACACCCTCATACCTGATCACATTTTGCTGGTCAGACGACATTACTAAAAAATCACAGCTGCAAGGTGACATGACTCATAAATCATGCGACAAAAAAAAAAAAAAATATGCGACTTCTAACAGAGTCTGAGTATATAATATAAACTGAATAACGAGATATATTTAACAATAAAACCATGAAAAAATGTGTCCCGTGGCTCGGCTTGCAACGCACTCAGCTCACAAACTGTGTCCGTAGTTCGATCCCCTGCATGACGTAGAAACGTTAAGTTCATTTCTTTACACCTGATGCCCCTGTTCACCTAGCAGTAAATATGTACCTGTGTAGACAAAGTAATCTTCCCATGGCAGGAAAATGATCCAGATGTTTTTACCTAAAATGAGAAAGTCAGATATATTCCGGACTGTAATGAGGCGTGAATACTTACCCATGGTCAACACAGAATCTGATGAAGGTTTGGATCAGATATTCGCTGATGTATCACTGAATCCTGAGTGGGATGCTGTTGCACTGGCGTTTACTGTAATTATAAACATTTGAAGTGACAGACATCTCTAAGAATCTGCAAGATTTCAGGATTATCATCATTTCATAACGTTTGTCTTAAATTACACAGAGACTGTATAAAAAACAACACTTGACACAGCTAACATTTAAATAAATGTTCATACCATCGTTCATCCCCAAGTGGTTGGACATTTAGAATGTGATGCGTGTAAAATGAGTTACCACAAGTGCTGTATAAGTGGATAAAAAGGCTTCAAGGAAGAATATTTGGATTTCTTCATGAAGCCATTTGAATATTCCACTTTCCTTACCACTTCATCTTTTCATTCTTTTTTACCAATAGGTATATTTTATTAAATAATATGGTACAAAAGATATAAAGATGGCATATACAGTACACGAGGTGTAAGAGATACATGTCTAGTACATATTGTTACATGTTTGTCACTGATTATAATGCGAAAATCTCAATCCAACTCCTCATTGTTTAATATGTGGTGTACAAATTACCTTTTGCTGATAGACACTTCATGGCTTTTGTAATCAATGTGCTTGTTTTGTACGTTATATTATATTTAATAAGTTAAGAGGTTTTATTGTGAGACTTAAACCTTGAACATTCGTTGTTTGAACCTTGAATATTCGTTGTTTGAACCTTGAACATTCGTTGTTTGAACCTTGAACATTCGTTGTTTGAACCTTGAACATTCGTTGTTTGAACCTTGAACATTCGTTGTTTGCACCTTGAACATTCGTTGTTTGAACCTTGAACATTCGTTGTTTGAACCTTGAACATTAGTTGTTTGAACCTTGAACATTCGTTGTTTGAACCTTGAACATTCGTTGTTTGCACCTTGAACATTCGTTGTTTGAACCTTGAACATTCGTTGCTTGAACCTTGAACATTCGTTGTTTGAACCTTGAACATTCGTTGTTTGAACATTGAACATTCGTTGTTTGAACCTTGAACATTCGTTGTTTGAACCTTGAACATTCGTTGTTTGAACCTTGAACATTCGTTGTTTGAACCTTGAACATTCGTTGTTTGAACCTTGAACATTCGTTGTTTGAACCTTGAACATTCGTTGTTTGAACCTTGAACATTCGTTGTTTGAACCTTGAACATTCGTTGTTTGAACCTTGAACATTCGTTGTTTGAACCTTGAACATTCGTTGTTTGCACCTTGAACATTCGTTGTTTGAACCTTGAACATTCGTTGCTTGAACCTTGAACATTCGTTGTTTGAACCTTGAACATTCGTTGTTTGAACATTGAACATTCGTTGTTTGAACCTTGAACATTCGTTGTTTGAACCTTGAACATTCGTTGTTTGAACCTTGAACATTCGTTGTTTGAACCTTGAACATTCGTTGTTGGAACCTTGAACATTCGTTGTTTGAACCTTGAACATTCGTTGTTTGAACCTTGAACATTCGTTGCTTGAACCTTGAACATTAGTTGTTTGAACCTTGAACATTCGTTGTTTGAACATTGAACATTCGTTGTTTGAACCTTGAACATTCGTTGTTTGAACCTTGAACATTCGTTGTTTGAACCTTGAACATTCGTTGTTTGAACCTTGAACATTCGTTGTTTGAACCTTGAACATTCGTTGCTTGAACCTTGAAGACACCTTTACTGATTCTGAATGACGAAAAGATTCCGCAATTAAGATTTCAAAATGTTACACAAGTGTTTCATTCTTCAACTTCTCGTTTTTGTGATCCATAACATTTAGTGATTATATTGTGTGCCCCCAAAGCTTCTTGTATACCACCACTGTTAGTGATTATATTGTGTACTGGCAAAGCTTCTTGTATACCACCACTGTTAGTGATTATATTGTGTACTGGCAAAGCTTCTTGTATACCACCACTGTTAGTGATTATGTTGTGTACTGGCAAAGCTTCTTGTATACCACCAATGTTAGTGATTATATTGTGTACTGGCAAAGCTTCTTGTATACCACCAATGTTAGTGATTATATTGTGTACTGGCAAAGCTTCTTGTATACCACCACTGTTAGTGATTATATTGTGTGCTGGCAAAGCTTCTTGTATACCACCACTGTTAGTGATTATATTGTGTGCTGGCAAAGCTTCTTGTATACCACCACTGTTAGTGATTATGTTGTGTACTGGCAAAGCTTCTTGTATACCACCACTGTTAGTGATTATGTTGTGTACTGGCAAAGCTTCTTGTATACCACCACTGTTAGTGATTATGTTGTGTACTGGCAAAGCTTCTTGTATACCACCACTGTTAGTGATTATGTTGTGTGCTGGCAAAGCTTCTTGTATACCACCACTGTTAGTGATTATATTGTGTACTGGCAAAACTTCTTGTATACCACCACTGTTAGTGATTATGTTGTATACTGGCAAAGCTTCTTGTATACCACCACTGTTAGTGATTATATTGTGTACTGGCAAAGCTTCTTGTATACCACCACTGTTAGTGATTATGTTGTATACTGGCAAAGTTTCTTGTATACCACCACTGTTAGTGATTATATTGTGTACTGGCAAAGCTTCTTGTATACCACCACTGTTAGTGAGTATATTGTGTACTGGCAAAGCTTCTTGTATACCACCACTGTTAGTTATTATATTGTGTACTGGCAAAGCTTCTTGTATACCACCACTGTTAGTGATTATGTTGTGTACTGGCAAAGCTTCTGTATACCACCACTGTTAGTGATTATATTGTGTCTGGCAAAGCTTCTTGTATACCACCACTGTTAGTGATTATGTTGTATACTGGCAAAGCTTCTTGTATACCACCACTGTTAGTGATTATGTTGTGTACTGGCAAAGCTTCTTGTATACCACCACTGTTAGTGATTATGTTGTGTACTGGCAAAGCTTCTTGTATACCACCACTGTTAGTGATTATATTGTGTACTGGCAAAGCTTCTTGTATACCACCACTGTTAGTGATTATGTTGTGTACTGGCAAAGCTTCTTGTATACCACCACTGTTAGTGATTATATTGTGTACTGGCAAAGCTTCTTGTATACCACCACTGTTAGTGATTATGTTGTGTACTGGCAAAGCTTCTTGTATACCACCACTGTTAGTGATTATGTTGTGTACTGGCAAAGCTTCTTGTATACCACCACTGTTAGTGATTATGTTGTGTACTGGCAAAGCTTCTTGTATACCATCATTGTTAGTGATTATGTTGTGTACTGGCTTTGTAACAGTATAAAAGATCACTTTTGCTGATGTATGACAATCCTGCCTACATAAACCTATCTGAACTTAACGGAACTTTATCTCACTTAAACTAAAGGATGTATATCTAGAAATTTGTGGATAATAAGATATGTGGAAACTGTGATGAATCGTTTGATGAATCTGTCTCTTAAAGTGGCATTTTGAATGTCTGTAAACAGTCGGAATTCCGACGGTGAATTAAGATGACTGGTTGGAAAAAAATATACAATAAGACCAACGTCAAAATGATCAACTACTTTTTACCACCGTCTTCAGTCAGACCAAAAAAAAGTATGTTTAGAAAATGTGTTGCAACATATCATGCAATCATAACACTGGCAAGACCAGTGTTGTAACATATCATACAATCATAACACTGGCAAGACCACTGTTGTAACATATCATGCAATCATAACACTGGCAAGACCAGTGTGGCAACATATCATACAATCATAACACTGGCAAGACCAGTGTGGCAACATATCATACAATCATAACACTGGCAAGACCAGTGTTGTAACATATCATGCAATCATAACACTGGCAAGACCAGTGTTGTAACATATCATGCAATCATAACACTGGCAAGACCAGTGTTGTAACATATCATGCAATCATAACACTGGCAAGACCACTGTTGTAACATATCATAAAATCATAACACTGGCAAGACCAGTGTTGTAACATATCATACAATCATAACACTGGCAAGACCAGTGTTGTAACATATCATACAATTATAACACTGGCAAGACCAGTGTTGTAACATATCATACAATCATAACACTGGCAAGACCACTGTTGTAACATATCATAAAATCAAAACACTGGCAAGACCAGTGTTGTAACATATCATACAATCAAAACACTGGCAAGACCAGTGTTGTAACATATCATACAATCATAACACTGGCAAGACCACTGTTGTAACATATCATACAATCATAACACTGGCAAGACCAGTGTTGTAACATATCATACAATCATAACACTGGCAAGACCACTGTTGTAACATATCATACAATCATAACACTGGCAAGACCAGTGTTGTAACATATCATACAATCAAAACACTGGCAAGACCAGTGTTGTAACATATCATACAATCATAACACTGGCAAGACCAGTGTTGTAACATATCATACAATCATAACACTGGCAAGACCAGTGTTGTAACATATCATACAATCATAACACTGGCAAGACCAGTGTGGCAACATATCATACAATCATAACACTGGCAAGACCAGTGTGGCAACATATCATACAATCATAACACTGGCAAGACCAGTGTTGTAACATATCATGCAATCATAACACTGGCAAGACCAGTGTTGTAACATATCATGCAATCATAACACTGGCAAGACCAGTGTTGTAACATATCATGCAATCATAACACTGGCAAGACCACTGTTGTAACATATCATAAAATCATAACACTGGCAAGACCAGTGTTGTAACATATCATACAATCATAACACTGGCAAGACCAGTGTTGTAACATATCATACAATTATAACACTGGCAAGACCAGTGTTGTAACATATCATACAATCATAACACTGGCAAGACCACTGTTGTAACATATCATAAAATCAAAACACTGGCAAGACCAGTGTTGTAACATATCATACAATCAAAACACTGGCAAGACCAGTGTTGTAACATATCATACAATCATAACACTGGCAAGACCACTGTTGTAACATATCATACAATCATAACACTGGCAAGACCAGTGTTGTAACATATCATACAATCATAACACTGGCAAGACCACTGTTGTAACATATCATACAATCATAACACTGGCAAGACCAGTGTTGTAACATATCATACAATCAAAACACTGGCAAGACCAGTGTTGTAACATATCATACAATCATAACACTGGCAAGACCAGTGTTGTAACATATCATACAATCATAACACTGGCAAGACCACTGTTGTAACATATCATACAATCAAAACACTGGCAAGACCAGTGTTGTAACATATCATACAATCATAACACTGGCAAGACCACTGTTGTAACATATCATACAATCAAAACACTGGCAAGACCAGTGTTGTAACATATCATACAATCATAACACTGGCAAGACCAGTGTTGTAACATATCATACAATTATAACACTGGCAAGACCAGTGTTGTAACATATCATACAATCATAACACTGGCAAGACCACTGTTGTAACATATCATAAAATCAAAACACTGGCAAGACCACTGTTGTAACATATCATACAATCATAACACTGGCAAGACCAGTGTTGTAACATATCATACAATTATAACACTGGCAAGACCAGTGTTGTAACATATCATACAATCATAACACTGGCAAGACCACTGTTGTAACATATCATAAAATCAAAACACTGGCAAGACCAGTGTTGTAACATATACAATCAAAACACTGGCAAGACCAGTGTTGTAACATATCATACAATCATAACACTGGCAAGACCAGTGTTGTAACATATCATACAATCATAACACTGGCAAGACCAGTGTTGTAACATATCATACAATCATAACACTGGCAAGACCACTGTTGTAACATATCATACAATCATAACACTGGCAAGACCAGTGTTGTAACATATCATACAATCAAAACACTGGCAAGACCACTGTTGTAACATATCATACAATCAAAACACTGGCAAGACCACTGTTGTAACATATCATACAATCATAACACTGGCAAGACCAGTGTTGTAACATATCATACAATCAAAACACTGGCAAGACCAGTGTTGTAACATATCATACAATCATAACACTGGCAAGACCAGTGTTGTAACATATCATACAATCAAAACACTGGCAAGACCAGTGTTGTAACATATCATACAATCATAACACTGGCAAGACCAGTGTTGTAACATATCATACAATTCCCATTGAAACCCACTTAAGCAGATTATTATTATTATTATATTTTTATCAACACATCTGCCATTTACCACCAAGGTCGGGTGGTAAAAAAAAAGAAAAACTTTCATCATCATTCACTCCATCACTGTCTTGCCAGAGGTGCGTTTACACTACAGTTATACAACTGCAACATTAACACACCTCCTTCAGAGTGCCGGCACTGTACTTCTCATCTCCAGGACTCAAGTCCGGTCTGCTGGTTTCCCTGAAACCCTTCATAAATGTTACAT
Source organism: Cherax destructor (assembly GCA_009830355.1). Classification (NCBI taxonomy): domain Eukaryota; kingdom Metazoa; phylum Arthropoda; class Malacostraca; order Decapoda; family Parastacidae; genus Cherax; species Cherax destructor. Next base: position 9,608 of record WNWK01015125.1, read on the forward strand.
TGCTTTCACTCCAACAGCACGTCAAGTCCTATTCGCTTCTATTTTAACACGCTCATGCATGCTTGCTGGAAGTCCAAGCCTCTCGCACACAAAACCTCCTTTACCCCCTCCCTCCGGCCTTTCCTATTATTATTAATATTTTTTTTTTTATTAACACATCGGCCGATTCCCACCAAGGCAGGGTGGCCCGAAAAAGAAAAACTTTCATCATCATTCACTCCATCACTGTCTTGCCAGAAGGGTGCTTTACACTACAGTTATAAAACTGCAACATTAACACCCCTCCTTCAGAGTGCCGGCACTGTACTTCCCATCTCCAGAACTCAAGTCCGGCCTGCCGGTTTCCTGAATCCCTTCATAAATGTTACTTTGCTCACACTCCAACAGCACGTCAAGTATTAAAAACCATATGCCTCCATTCACTCCTATCAAATACGCTCACACATGCTTGCTGGAAGTCCAAGCCCCTCGCACACAAAACTTCCTTTACCCCCTCCCTCCAACCTTTCCTAGGCCGACCCCTACCCCGCCTTCCCTCCACTACAGATTTATACACTCTCGAAGTCACTCTGTCTCGTTCCATTCTCTCTACATGTCCAAACCACCTCAACAACCCCTCCTCAGCTCTCTGGACAATCGTTTTGGTAATCCCGCACCTCCTCCTAATTTCCAAACTCCGAATTCTCTGCATTATTATTATTATTGTTATTATTATTATTATTATTGTTGTTGCTGTTTTTTTGTTATTGTTACATTTACGAATAAGCTCCCAACCCGTAAGGGTCATACAGTAAATGGTGAACAGGAGGTACTCAGGTTTAATCCGAGAAGGGGAAGGGAACTACAATTTCTTGGATCAAGAGCTCTTCACCTTCACTTAAACTTAGAATTATCTCAATATTTCGGCTCCGCCTTGAGGTGATCTTCAGCACTTATATACAATGTTTAATTTTAACAGTGTAATTCAGAGGAAGGAATTAAGGTTTAAAAACCTAAGTCAGGTTCTGGAACAAAGAACAGTTCTTCAACTAAGTCAATTTCTGGAATTAAGTCAAGTTTTGGAACTAAGTCAAATTCTGGAACTAGGTCAGGCGCAGGAACAAGTGAATTAGTCAAGAATTGTATATCTCTCAATGCGAATACACTGAAAGTTTACTTTAATCCAAATTTAAGGTTTTGAAATATTCTTGACTGGTGGTGTAGAGGTGATGTACAATCTATCAACCTCACGTAGTTGATAGACTTTAATGTCCATACCTAAAAAAAATGAGTTCGAAGCGATGGTAGTTACAACAACGAGCTGGTATCGTCTAGTGGGGTTTAAAGGACGGGACAATACCACTAATGCCTCACTCAGTTAGTTTTGTTATGCAGCTACAGTGTGCCTGTTGCAATACTGTTGAGGCTGAACTATGGTATATTTTGTTTTTCCATACCTTATGGATTACTTGTGTTTGATAATTAATGTTTTCGATGTCACTATCACTGTCTTATATATTGTGCTGAGTACGTGTGAGTATTCCTAATTTCTGTCTACATTATTTTATCTCACCCACTGTAGTACTCACTCAGTTGTTTATGTGAGGGGGTCGATTCTCAGCTCCTGACCCTGTCTTAATCTATGGTCACCGGCATCATTGGATCCTTGTCTCGTTGGTCCTATCATACCTACTTTTGAAACCAGATTTTGAATTTTCTTCTATCACTTCGTCATGTACGTCACGTACGTCATGTATACCACCCAGAGACGTAGAAGGTATTCCCTAACATCCATCTGGCTCTCATCCCCAAGCCTCTCATTTCAGAAGGTTTGGGGTCCCTAGCTGCTCTGTCAAAACTTTGGGATGTATGTGTGTGTACTAACATATACACGGTTGAAGATTGAGACACTTATGGAACATATGGGAATCTTTATTGGAAAAACGTTTCGCCACACAGTGGCTTCATCAGTCCAATACAAAGCAGAAAGGTGTAAGGAGAGGAGGAGTTTGAGGTAATCAGTCCCTCAGATTGGAATCGATGTGTTCAGTCCATCAATCTTGTAGAAAGTACAGCATAGGGCCGGATAAGTGGCTTATATACTGTAGTCAGGTGAATCAAGATCCCATGATGTTGCAGTGTCGGTTTTCAAAACCATTTATCACATCTGTCAGACACTGCAACATCATGGGATCTTGATACAAGAAATTCTTCAACACTTGTCCAACCTTTGGACGAAAACCTACTTACACTAGTGGATGGTTCCACTGTGACCCCGCCTCCTCCTGCTTCCACTCACCTGACTACAGTATATAAGCCACTTCTTTGGCCCTATGTTGTACTTTCTACAAGATTGATGGACTAAACGCATCGATTCCAGGCTGAGGGACTGATTACCTCAAACTCCGCCTCTCCTTACACCTTTCTGCTTTGTATTGGACTGATGAAGCCACTGTGTGGCGAAACGTTTCCTAAATAAAGATTCCCATATGTTCCATAAGTGTCTTAATCTTCAACTTGTCGGTTTTCAAAACCATTTATCACATTTACATGGTTGCAGAGGTCGATTCAAAGCTCCTGGCCCCGCCTCTTTGCTAGTCGCTACTAGTTCACTACCCGCTCCAACGCTTCATACCTCTTCTTAAACCTTCACTACTTCAATCTCCATATTGTTCCGCTTTCTGACAACTCCAAGTCTAAACAAATACTTCCTAACATTCCTATGACTAATTTGAGTTTGCAACTTTCAGTTGTGTCCCCTCGCTCTTGTGTCCCCTCGCTCTTGTGTCCCTTCTCTGAAATATTCTAGCCCTGTACATCTCGTCAATTCCTTTCAGTATTTTATACATTGTTGTCAGGTCCCCCTTATCCCTCCTATCCTCTAGTGTCATCAGGTTGAGTTACCTTAACCATTTTTTTTTTTTTTTAGAAAACATACCCCTCAGCTTCGGGACTAATCTTGTTGCAAACTTTTGTACTTTCTCCAGTTTCTTGACGTGTTTGACCAGGTGTGGGTCCCATATTGATGCTGCATGATCCAAAATGGGCTAGAGGTACACGGTGTACCGTGTCGTGAATGACTCCTCACTTAGGTGTCGAAACGCTATTCTCAGGTTCGCAAGACGCCCGTATGCTTCAGCGGTTATTTAGTTGATGTGTACTTCAGGGGATGTGCTCGGTATAATGCTCATCCCAGTATACGTTTTCTTAAGTGAGGTTTGCAGCCCTTGATCCCCTATCCTGTACTCCGCCTGTGGTCTTCTTTGTCCTTCTCCAAGCTTCATAACTTTGTACTTTGTGGGGTTAAACTCCAGAAGCTATTTGTCTGACCAGTCATGCAGCCTTTCCAGATCCCCTTGAAGTCTTACCTGTTCCTAGTCCACTTGTATTCTCCTCATTAGTTTCACATCATTAGCGAAAAGGGTCACCTCTAAATCAGTTCCTTCCTTCATGTCATTCACATATACAAAAAACGGCAACGCACCCACTCGACACATGCACTCACTCTGATACCTCATCATGTACCAACTCAAGTTATTTCCTTCCTCTCAGGTATTTTCTGATTCAATGCAGTGTTTTCTCTACTATTCCTTCTTTCTCTGTTTTTTGAGCCAGTCTCTTGTGTGGTACTGTGTCGAAAGCTTTCTTACAGTCCTAAAAGGTGCAGTCTACCCATCTCTCTCTCTCTCTCTCTCTCTCTCTCTCTCTCTCTCTCTCTCTCTCTCTCTCTCTCCTGTAATATTTATGTCACTTTGTTATAGAACTCAAGTAGGTTTGTGACACAGGATTTCTCATCTCTGAAGTAGTGCTTATTGTCATGTTTGAGGCCATTTCTTTCTATGTGCTCTACCAATCGTCTGACAATTTTCTCCATGACTTTACATACTATACATGTCAGTAACACTGGTCTGTAGTTTAATGCTGCCTGTTTGTCTCCTTTCTTAAAAATTGGGATTGCATTTGCCATGTTCCGAGAGAATTATTGAAGATTGCTGCTAGTGGCACATTCACATCCCCTAGGTCCTCTCTCAGAACCCGTGTAGAGATATTATCTGAGCATACCGCCTTCGAGGTTTCTAGTTCACCTCCTCCTTGGTTGTGTAGAATATGTCCAACACCTACTGGTGTACCCTACCTTCTCTGTTTGCTGAAAGCATTTCTGTCTCCACTTTGAATACCTCTCTAAATCTTGTCCTCAGTTCTTTACATACTTCCTGGTCACTCTTTGTGAGTTCCCCTCCTTCCTTCCTCCGCCTGATTACCTGCCACTTGACTGTTGTCTTCCTCCTGATGAGACTATATAACAACTTTAGGTCAGATTTGTATTTTAATGCTACGTCATTCACTGTGAGGGAAAAGTTAGTAAGTAAGTAAGTAAGTTTATTCTGGTATACACAAATACAGTTACATAGATTATCATACATAGCAGCATATGTGTAGAGAACCCAGGATAACCCAAAAAGTCAGACAGAGTGACTTATTTCCATTAGATAGGAGTAATGAAAGTATGAATGTATGGTGGTGGAAGTTTGTTGGGAAGTCTGATTGTTAAGGTAAGGTGAGTGCCTAACTCCCACTATTCCCCCCCCCCCTCCCTTTTTTGACACCCGGTGGGAAGTGATGTGATCATCTCCGACCTGTGGGGAATCAGTTGACTAGCGGCTCTCATCGCATCTGTAAGTATTAGTTCCGCTCCTGTTTACCTGGAGAGAGTTCCGGGGGTCAACGCCCCCGCGGCCTGGTCTGTGACCAGGCCTCATGGTGGATCAGAGCCTGATCAACCAGGCTGTTACTGCTGGCCGCACGCAGTCCGACGTACGAACCACAACCCGGCTGGTCAGGTACTGACTTTAGATGCCTGTCCAGTGCCTGCGTGAAGACAGCCAGGGGTCTATTGGTAATCCCCTTTATGTATGCTGGGAGGCAGTTGAACAATCTTGGGCCCCTCACACTTATTGTGTTGTCCCTCAACGTGCTAGTGGCACCCCTGCTCTTCATTGGGGGGATGTTACATCGCCTGCCGAGTCTTTTGCTTTCGTAGGGAGTGATTTTTGTGTGCAAGTTTGTTACTAAGCCCTCGAGAATTTTCCATGTGTATATAATAATGTATCTCTCCCGCCTGCGTTCTAGAGACTACAGGTTTAGGAACTTCAAGCGTTCCCAGTAATTGAGGTGGTTTATCGCAGTTATGCGTGCAGTGAAGGTTCTCTGCACATTTTCTAGGTCAGCAATTTCACCTGCCTTGAAAGGTGCAGTTAGTGTGCAGCAATATTCCAGTCTAGATAGAACAAGCGACCTGAAAATTGTCATAATGAGCTTGGCATCCCTGGTTTTGAAGGTTCTCATTATCCATCCTGTCATTTTTCTAGCAGATGCGATTGCTATAGTGTTATGGTCCTTGAAGGTGAGATCCTCTGACATGATCACTCCCAGGTCTTTGACATAAATTTTTCGCTCTATTGTGTGGTTGGAATTTGTTTTATACTCCGATGAAATTTTAATTTCTTCACGTTTTCCATAGCGGAGTAGTAGTTGAAATTTCTCATCATTGAACTTCATATTGTTTTCTGCAGACCATTTAAAGATTTTTGGTCGATTACCATGCCCAGCCCTTCTAGGGCAGGGTAGGTGCCAAGGCTGGAGCTTGCTACCATCTGCAGCTCTTAAGCCTGCCCTTCCCGTTAGGGAAGGTGGCAGACCAGAGAGGCCTAGCATCTATCTACCTCCATGCCTCGTGCTGGTGGCGAATGTGGCTAGGCCTGGGGCCAGTTGGTCCCACTGATGAGGGGTTTCCCATCCCATGGGAGACATAGGTCTCTGACACTCCCACGCCAGGGAGCCGAAGCCGGGTCGCCATCTGGTAAAGACCCGGGCCGGGAGAATTCCCGGTGAATCAACACCTCCTCCTCCTTTAAAAATTTGATTGATGTCTGCTTGGAGTCTTGCAGTGTCGTCAATGGTGGACACTGTCATGCAGATTCGGGTGTCATCTGCAAAGGAAGACACGGCACTGTGGCTTATATCCCTGTCTATGTCCGATATGAGGATGAGGAACAAGATGGGAGCGAGTACTGTGCCTTGTGGAACAGAGCTTTTCACAGTAGCCACCTCAGATTTTACTCTGTTGACTACTACTCTTTGTGTTCTATTTGTTAGGAAATTATAGATCCATCTGCCAACTTTTCCTGTTATTCTTTTATCACGCATTTTGTGTGCTATTACACCATGGTCACACTTGGCAAAGGCTTAGTGGTCCAGTAGTTGGGACAAACAGGAGCGACCTGCTCTAAACCCATGCTGCCCTGGGTTGTGTAATTGATGGGTATCTAGATGAGTGGCGATCTTGCTTCTTAGAACCCTTTCAAAAATTTTTATGATATGGGATGTTAGCGCTATTGGTCTGTAGTTCTTTGCCATTGCTTTACTGCCCCCTTTGTGGAGTGTCTATGCCTGTTGTTTTTAGTAACTGTGGGACGACCCCAGTGTCCATGCTCCCTCTCCATAGGGGCTATCACGAATCTGGGCCTGGGGCAGAGTGCCTGGGCATGTCATTTATCGCATCTTCGAAGTCATTTGGCGTCAGGATAATGTCAGATAGGTTTGCGTCTATCAAGTTATTTGGCACTCTCATAAAACAATAATTTAGGTCTTCAACTTTCAGTCTGGTTAGCGGCTCGCTAAAAACTGAGTCATACTGAGACTTTAGTAGCTCACTCATTTCCTTGCTGTCATTTGTGTAGGACCCATCCCATTTAAGTAGGGGCCCAATACTGGATGTTGTTCTCGACTTTGATTTGGCATAAGAAAAAAAATACTTTGGGTTTCTTTCAATTTCATTTATGGCTTTTAGATCTTCCCGCGTTTCTTGATTCCTGTAAGATTCCTTTAGTTTTAGTTCGATATTTGCAATTTCTCTGACCAGTGTCTGCCTACGTATTTCAGATATATGGGCCTCTTGTAGCCGCTCCTTTCTTAAGGAAATTTGTCTTAGCAAACCTCAAGTGCCACAGAGAATGTTTCTAGACTATTGTCTAGATCTTAGTATATTGTTTTTGATATGATGACATTTACAATCAGATCATCATTGTTAGTGAAGATGATGTCCAGCGTATTCTCTAATTTTGAAGGCTTTATTATTTGCTGGTTTAAGGTGAATTTGGTGCAGAGATTTAAAAGCTCGTGTGTGAGTTTTCATCTGAGCTGCCTCCTGGTGTTATCTCTGCTACCACATTATTTGCAATATTCCTCCATTTTAGGTGCCTTAGGTTGAAGTCCCCAGGAGCAAGATGTTGGGGGCAGGAGCTAGAAGGTTTTCCAGACAGTGGTCAATTTTCAGAAGCTGTTCCTGGAATTGTTGGGACGTTGCATCCGGAGGCTTGTATACAACCACGATGACCAGGTTTTGATTCTCTATCTTTACTGCTAAAACTTCAACTACATCATTTGAGGTATTTAGTAGTTCTGAGCATATAAGTGACTCTGTGATATACAGTCCAATCTTTCCTTTTGCCTGTTCACTCTGTCACATCTATATAGGTTGTAGCCGGGGATCCATATTTCATTGTCCAAGTGATCCTTTATGTGGGTCTCTGTGAAAGCCGCAGACATTGCATTTGACTTTGTAAGCAGTCCACGGATGTAAGGTATTTTGTTGTTCGTCGCTGGCTTTAGACCCTTTATATTTGCAAAGATTAATGTCGTCGGATTGGTGGTATTGTTGATATGGGGGTATTTTTTCCTGGCACTAATATCTGTTGTTCTGGAGTGGAGGCCATTGACTGTGGTTCCACTCCAGAAATATGCAGTTGGTGTACGATTTCTGTCATTTCCAGACAGCTTTTTTTCCTTTCTGGCGCTAAAAACCTCTCTCTCTGGAGTGGCTTTGGCTACCCAGGTTTTACCATGGTCTGGATGTTCTGTGTCTTCTTGTACCCTTTAAGTGGTGTGCCTGGCAATATAGGTTATAGCACTGTCTTTCCTGAACTGATGAGTGACACATTTCAGGGTGGAAAAGCTTACAGAAAGGGAAGTTGAATTTTCCTGTTGTCATATGGGCACGGCATTTTCTGGGGTGGTCAAATTGCATGTCCCATCTGTTTTCCAGATATTCCATGCCTGCAGATACCAAGTGCAAAATATTTGCAAAGGCCTGGTTTCTGTATGCCTTGGTTTTTTGTGACTGTGTTCCCTAATGTATTCCCTACAGGTGCGTGTTTTCCTGACAGTGTTGAAAGTGTTGACAGTGCTGACAGTGTTTAGAGTGTTGACAGTGCTGACAGTGTTGAGAGTGCTGACAGTGCTGACAGTGTTGAGAGTGTTGACAGTGATGAGAGTGCTGACAATGTTGACAGTGCTAACAGTGTTGAGAGTGTTGACAGTGCTAAAAGTGTTGAGAGTGTTGACAGTGCTGACAGTGTTGCCAGTGTTGACAGTGCTGACAGTGTTGACAGTGCTAACAGTGTTGAGAGTGTTGACATTGCTAACAGTGTTGAGAGTGTTGCCAGTGCTGACAGTGTTAACAGTACTGACAGTGCTAACAGTGTTAACAGTGTTGACAGTTTTGACAGTGCTGACAGTGTTAACAGTGCTGACAGAAATTGACAGTGCTGACAGCATTGACAGTGCTGACATCATTGACAGTGCTGACATCATTGACAGTGCTGACAGCATTGCCAGTGCTGACAGCATTGACAGTGCTGACAGCATTGACAGTGCTGACAGCATTGACAGTGCTGACAGTGTTTAACGTGAAGAAGGAAACTAACAAGGAAGAATTTGAAAAAGAAATGATCCTAACATGTACTCTTTGCTCCTACATGATAACATGTACTCCTGGCTCCTACATGATAACATGTACTCCTGGCTCCTACATGATAGCGTACTCCTGGCTCCTACATGATAACATGTACTCCTGGCTCCTACATGATAGCGTACTCCTGGCTCCTACATGATAACATGTACTCCTAGCTCCTACATGATAACATGTACTCCTGGCTCCTACATGATAACATGTACTCCTGGCTCCTACATGATAACATGTACTCCTGGCTCCTACATGATAACATGTTCTCCTACATGATAACATGTACTCCTGGCTCCTACATGATAACATGTTCTCCTGGCTCCTACATGATAACATGTTCTCCTGGCTCCTACATGATAACATGTAATCCTGGCTCCTACATGATAACATGTTCTCCTGGCTCCTACATGATAACATGTACTCCTGGCTCCTACATGATAACATGTACTCCTGGCTCCTACATGATAACATGTACTCCTGGCTCCTACATGATAACATGTACTCCTGGCTCCTACATGATAATATGTACTCCTGGCTCCTACATGATAACATGTTCTCCTGGCTCCTACATGATAACATGTACTCCTGGCTCCTACATGATAACATATACTCCTGGCTCCTACATGATAACACGTTCTCCTGGCTCCTACATGATAACATGTACTCCTGGCTCCTACATGATAACATGTACTCCTGGCTCCTACATGATAACGTACTCCTGGCTCCTACATGATAACATGTTCTCCTGGCTCCTACATGATAACATGTAGTCCTGGCTCCTACATGATAACATGTACTCCTGGCTCCTACATGATAACGTACTCCTGGCTCCTACATGATAACATGTACTCCTGGCTCCTACATGATAACATGTACTCCTGGCACCTACATGATAACATGTACTCCTGGCTCCTACATGATAACATGTACTCCTGGCTCCTACATGATAACATGTACTCCTGGCTCCTACATGATAACATGTTCTCCTGGCTCCTACATGATAACATGTTCTCCTGGCTCCTACATGATAACATGTACTCCTGGCTCCTACATGATAACATGTACTCCTGGCTCCTACATGATAACATGTACTCTTGGCTCCTACATGATAACATGTTCTCCTGGCTCCTACATGATAACATGTTCTCCTGGCTCCTACATGATAACATGTACTCCTGGCTCCTACATGATAACATGTACTCCTGGCTCCTACATGATAACATGTTCTCCTGGCTCCTACATGATAACATATACTCCTGGCTCCTACATGATAACATGTACTCCTGGCTCCTACATGATAACATGTACTCCTGGCTCCTACATGATAACATGTACTCCTGGCTCCTACATGATAACATGTACTCCTGGCTCCTACATGATAACATGTACTCCTGGCTCCTACATGATAACATGTACTCCTGGCTCCTACATGATAACATGTACTCCTGGCTCCTACATGATAACATGTACTCCTGGCTCCTACATGATAACATGTACTCCTGGCTCCTACATGATAACATGTACTCCTGGCTCCTACATGATAACATGTACTCCTGGCTCCTACATGATAACATGTACTCCTGGCTCCTACATGATAACATGTACTACTGGCACCTACATGATAACATGTACTCCTGGCTCCTACATGATAACATGTACTCCTGGCTCCTACATGATAACATGTACTCCTGGCTCCTACATGATAACATGTACTCCTGGCTCCTACATGATAACATGTACTCCTGGCTCCTACATGATAACATGTACTCCTGGCTCCTACATGATAACATGTAATCCTGGCTCCTACATGATAACTTGTTCTCCTGGCTCCTACATGATAACATGTTCTCCTGGCTCCTACATGATAACATGTTCTCCTGGCTCCTACATGATAACATGTACTCCTGGCTCCTACATGATAACATGTTCTCCTGGCTCCTACATGATAACATGTACTCCTGGCTCCTACATGATAACATGTTCTCCTGGCTCCTACATGATAACATGTACTCCTGGCTCCTACATGATAACATGTACTCCTGGCTCCTACATGATAACATGTACTCCTGGCTCCTACATGATAACATGTACTCCTGGCTCCTACATGATAACATGTTCTCCTGGCTCCTACATGATAACATGTTCTCCTGGCTCCTACATGATAACATGTACTCCTGGCTCCTACATGATAACATGTTCTCCTGGCTCCTACATGATAACATGTACTCCTGGCTCCTACATGATAACATGTACTCCTGGCTCCTACATGATAACATGTACTCCTGGCTCCTACATGATAACATGTACTCCTGGCGCCTACATGATAACATGTTCTCCTGGCTCCTACATGATAACATGTTCTCCTGGCTCCTACATGATAACATGTACTCCTGGCTCCTACATGATAACATGTACTCCTGGCTCCTACATGATAACATGTACTCCTGGCTCCTACATGATAACATGTTCTCCTGGCTCCTACATGATAACATGTTCTCCTGGCTCCTACATGATAACATGTACTCCTGGCTCCTACATGATAACATGTTCTCCTGGCTCCTACATGATAACATGTACTCCTGGCTCCTACATGATAACATGTTCTCCTGGCTCCTACATGATAACTGCAATGTTTGTGCATTTCTTGCATAACTCGTGCATAACGCATGCATATCATTCATTACTCATGCATAACCCGTGAATAATTCGCTGATAACTCATGCATAAATTGTTCACTATTAGTGCATAACTCCTGTATTATTCGTGAATACCTAATACAAGTATCGTGCTTAACTCAGAAATAACTCGGGAATAACCCGTGTATAATTCGCTTATCACTCGTGCAAAAAAACATGTTCATATCTAGTGCCAAACTGTTGCATAACTCGTGCATATATTATGTGTATAACTAGAGCGAAATTTGTGTATAAGTAACTCGTGAATGAGTAACACACACACACACACACACACACACACAGGAACCATACATAGTTTTAAGACGAGGTATGATAAAGCTCATGGAGCAGGGAGAGCAGAGACCCAGTAGCGGACAGCGAAGAGTCGGGGCCAGGAGCTGAGTCTCGACCCCTGCAACCACAATTAGGTGAGTACAATTAGGTGAGTACACACACACAACGACGGCCAACACGGTTTCAGGGACGGGAAATCCTGTGTCACAAACCTACTGGAGTTCTACGACAGGGTGACAGCAATAAGACAAGAGAGAGAGGGGTGGGTAGATTGCATTTTCTTGGACTGTAAGAAGGCGTTTGACACAGTTCCACACAAGAGATTAGTGCAGAAGCTGGAGGACCAGTCAGGGATAACAGGGAAGGCACTATAATGGATCAGGGAATACCTGTCAGGAAGACAGCAGCGAGTCATGGTACGTGGCGAGGTGTCAGAGTGGGCGCCGGTGACGAGCGGGGTTCCACAGGGGTCAGTCCTGGGACCAGTGCTGTTTCTGGTATTTGTGAACGACATGACGGAAGGAATAGACTCCGAAGTGTCCTTGTTTGCAGATGATGTGAAGTTGATGAGAAGAATTCAATCGGACGAGGACCAGGCAGAACTTCAAAGGGATCTGGACAGGCTGCAAGCCTGGTCCAGCAATTGGCTCCTGGAGTTCAACCCCCCGAAATGCAAAGTCATGAAGATTGGGGAAGGGCAAAGAAGACCGCAGACGGAGTACAGTCTAAGGGGCCAGAGACTGCAAACCTCAATCAAGGAAAAAGATTTTGGGGTGAGTATAACACCAGGAACATCTCCTGAGGCGCACATCAACCAAATAACTGCTGCAGCATATGGGCGCCTAGCAAACCTAAGAACAGCATTCCGACATCATAATAAAGAATCGTTCAGGACCCTGTATACTGTGTACGTTAGGCCCATACTGGAGTATGCAGCACCAGTTTGGAACCCACACCTAGCCAAGCACGAGAAGAAGCTCGAGAAAGTGCAAAGGTTTGCAACAAGACTAGTCCGGAGCTAAGGGGTATGTCCTACGAGGAAAGGTTAAGGGAAATCGACCTGACGACACTGGAGGACAGGAGAGACAGGGGTGACATGATAACGACATATAAGATACTGAGAGGAATTGACAAAGTGGACAGAGACAGAATGTTCCAGAGATGGGACACAGCAACAAGGGGACACAGTTGGAAGTTGAAGACTCAGATGAATCACAGAGATGTTAGGAAGTATTTCTTCAGTCACAGAGTGGTCAGGAAGTGGAATAGTCTGGGAAGTGATGTAGAGAATGCAGGCTCAATACATAGCTTTAAGAAGAGGTATGATAAAGCTCATGGAGCAGGGAGATTGACCCAGTAGCGGCCAGTGAAGAGGCGGGGCCAGGAGCTATGACTCGACCCCTGCAACCACAACTAGGTGAGTACAACTAGGTGAGTACACACACACACACACACACACATATGTGAATGACATGACGGGCGGGATAGACTCAGAAATGTCTCTGTTCGCAGACGATGTGAAGTTAATGAGGAGAATTAAATCAGATGAGGATCAGGCAGGACTTCAAAGAGACCTGGACATGTTGGACACCTGGTCCAGCAACTGGCTTCTCGAATTTAACCCCGCCAAATGCAAAGTCATGAAGATCGGGGAAGGGCAAAGAAGACCGCAGACAGAGTATAGGCTAGGTGGCCAAAGACTGCAAACCTCGCTCAAGGAGAAAGAGACCTTGGGATGAGTATAACACCAAGCACGTCTCCGGAAGCACACATCAACCAGATAACTGCTGCAGCATATGGGCGACTGGCAAACCTGAGAATAGCGTTCCGATACCTTAGTAAGGAATCGTTCAAGACACTGTACACCGTGTACGTCAGGCCCATACTAGAGTATGCAGCACCAGTTTGGAACCCATACCTGGTCAAGCACGTCAAGAAATTAGAGAAAGTGCAGAGGTTTGTGACAAGGTTAGTTCCGGAGCTAAGGGGAATGTCCTACGAAGAAAGGTTAAGGGAAATCGGCCTGACAACATTGGAGGACAGGAGGGTTAGGGAAGACATGATAACGACATACAAAATACTGCGGGGAATAGACAAGGTGGATAGAGACAGGATGTTCCAGAGAGGGGACACAGAAACAAGGGGTCACAATTGGAAGTTGAAGACTCAGATGAGTCAAAGGGATGTAAGGAAGTATTTCTTCAGCCAAAGAGTTGTCAAGAAGTGGAATAGTCTAGCAAGTGATGTAGTGGAGGCAGGAACCATACATAGCTTTAAGACGAGGTATGATAAAGCTCATGGAGCAGGGAGAGAAGGGACCCAGTAGCAATCAGTGAAGAGGCGGGGCCAGGAGCTGAGTCTCGACCAATGCAACCACAATTAGGTGAGTACACACACACACTAGCGTATAGGCGGCTGGGTCAGCATCAGGTCAAAGTCAGGCCAGTGAATCACATGTGCACGTGGACCATGCAAACATTCTGAGTGCTCACACGTACGCATAACGCACACACACGTCCACACACGACTGAAACCCAAAACTAACGCTCACACAAGGACACACGTGCACAAACACATATATAAGCACACAGGCCGATTGACACCTCACTGTGAATGATAGCACTTACCCACTCGTTTCCCCTGCACTTCCCTACACTCTCTCTCTCTCTCTCTCTCTCTCTCTCTCTCTCTCTCTCTCTCTCTCTCTCTCTCTCTCTCTCTCTCTCTCTCTCTCTCTCTCTTTCCCCTCTCCCTTTTCTCTTCCTCTCCCTCCCATCCCCCATGTCCTGTTTTCCTTAATCTCTCCCTCCTCCCTTCCCTCCTTTCTCTCCCTCTAGCCCTCTTCCCATTCTTTCTCCACCCCATCACTCTCCTTGTCCCCCTCCCTCCCTCTCCCCATCTCTCTCCCCCTTACAACTCCCCCATCCCCACACACATGCACACACAAAACACGAACACATACACACACGCACACACACACACACACACACACACGCACAGGAGCTGAGTCTCGACCCCTGCAACCACAATTAGGTGAGTACACACAGAGGGGTGGGTTGATTGTGTTTTCCTGGACTGCAAGAAGGCCTTCGACACAATTTCTCACAAGAGATTAGTGCAGAAGCTAGAGGATCAGGCACGTATAACAGGAAGGGCACTGCAATGGATCAGATAATACCTGACAGGGAGACAACAACGAGTCATGGTACGTGATGAGGTATCACAGTGGGCGCCTGTGACGAGCGGGGTCCCACAGGGGTCAGTCCTATGACCAGTGCTATTTTTGGTATATGTGAATGACATGATGGAAGGGATAGACACAGAAGTGTCCCTATTCGCAGATGAGGTGAAGTTAATGAGGAGAATTAAATCAGATGAGGATCAGGCAGGACTACAAAGAGACCTGGACAGGCTGGACGCGTGGTCCAGCAACTGGCTCCTCAAATTTAACCAAATGCAATCATGAAGATCTGGGAAGGGCAAAGAAGACCCAGACAGAGTATAGGCTAGGTGGCCAAAGACTGCAAACCTCACTCAAGGAGAAGGATCTTGGGGTGAGTATAATACCGAGCATGTCTCCGGAAGCACACATCAACCAGACAACTGCTGCAGCATATGGGCGCCAGGCAAACCTGAGAATAGTGTTCCGATACCTCAGTAAGGAATCGTTCAAGACTCTATACACCGTGTACGTCAGGCTCATACTGAAGTATGCAGCACCAGTTTGGAACCCACACCTGGTCAAGCACGTCAAGAAATTAGAGAAAGTGCAAAGGTTTGCAACAAGGCTAGTTCCAGAGCTAAGGGTAATGTCCTACAAAGAAAGGTTAAAGGAAATCGACCTGATGACACTGGAGGACAGGAGGGTTAGGAAGACATGATAACGACATACAAAATACTGAGAAGAATGGATAAGGTGGACAGAGACAGGCTGTTCCAGAGAGGGGACACGGAAACAAGGGGTCACAATTGAAAAGTTGAAGACCCGATGAGTCAAAGGGATGTTAGGAGTATTTCTTCAATCATAGAGTTGTCAGAAGTGGAATAGTCTGGCATGTGATGTAGTGGAGGCAGGAACCATACATAGTTTTAAGACGAGGTATGATGAAGCTCATGGAGCAGTTAGAGAGAGAGGACCTAGTAGTGACCAGTGAAGAAGTGGGGCTGAGTCTCGCCCCCTGAAACCACAAATAGGTGAGTACACACAAACAGCACACACACACACACACACTACAACACCAACCCAAAAAAAATATGGTGGCTCAGAAGGGAAGTTGAAGGCTTAAGAGATCAAAGGAAAATGATTCTGATAAGGAAGAATGAAAAGGATGGAACAAGAGTGGGAGAGCAAACTATTTGAGTTTTCTGCAAAATGGAGAAAAGAATGGAGGCAAAGAAGAAGAACGGGAGTCACAAGCCAGAGCCACAGAAGCAACGATACGGGCCCTAGAAATATGAGGTAAATTGGCTGAAGCAAGTTACAAGGCTATTGCCCAGAGGAGACATAACATCTGAAGCAGGTACACCCCTACTGAACATACAAGAATGTGTTCCTAGACCGAGACAGAACAAGAACAGAACGACAGCAGCTGAGGGAGAGGACACAGAAGCGAAAAGGGCTGAGAAGAGAGACAAGGACAGAATCAGCAGAGGACAACCAGAGCAGGGCAGAGCAACAAGCGCAAGCACACACAGAACCACCCCGAGAACCCCACAACCAAACACCAAACATGCTATCCAAACACAAGTCATAATCCACACTTACAGCCCCACCCTAAACTATGCCGTAGAATCCCACAGCACACTGCTAGGTCCCCACCCTCACAGACACCCTAGAACACAGTGTTGGAGAGGAAACTGAAGGTATGGTACACCAACGCTAATGGAATAACGAATAAGTGGGAGGAGTGGCACAAAAGAGTCAAAGAGGCATCACCGGACATCATAGCTCTCACAGAAACCAAGCTCACAGGAATGATAACAGATGCCATCTTTCTAATAGGATATCAGATCCTGAGGAAAGACAGAGGGAACAGACGGGGTGGAGGAGGGAACTGCTCATCAAAACCAATGGTATTTTGAAGAGCTGGAGAGAGGAGACAGAGGAGAAGCAAGGGACTACATAATAGGAACACTTTAGTCTGGAGGTCTCAAGGTGGTAATTGCAGTGATGTATAACCCACCACAGAACAGCAGGAGACCAAGGCAAGAGTATGATGAGAGTAATAGAGCGATGGTTGACACACTGGTTGAAGAGGCCAGAAGGGCTCATGAGAGCAGGGCAAAGCTGCTGATTATGGGTGACTTCAACCACAAGGAAATCGACTGGAGAACATGGAGCTACATGGGGCGAAGATGATGGAGGTGGTACTGGAAAACCTCATGTACCAACACGTTAGGGACACTACCAGAGAGGGGCGAGGAGGGGATGAACCAGCAAGACTGGACCTAGTATTCACCTTGAGTAGTGCAGATATTGAGGACATCACATATGAAAGACCCCTCGGGGTAAGTGATCACGTGGTTCTGAGCTTCGAATGCATAGAGTTACAAATGGAAAGGGAAGCAGGAAGGTCAGGACGAATGAAGCCAAAATACAAGAGAGCGGACTACACAGCGGACTGCACGGAGTTCATTGGGACAGAGAACTGGCAGGGAAGTCAGTAAACGAGATGATGGAATATGTAACAACAATATGCAAGAAAGCTGAGGAGAGGTTTGTACCGAAGGGTAACAGAAATAGCGAGAAAGCCAGGATGAGCCCTTGCTTCACCCAGAGGTGTAGAAAGGCAAAAACCAAGTGTGCTAGAGAACGGAAGAAGTATAGAAGGCAAATGACCCAGGAGAATAAGGAGAGCAGTCGAAGAGCCAGAAATTAATATGCACAAGTAAGAAGGGAGGCCCAACGGCAATACGAAAATGACATAGCAGTGAAAGCCAAATCTAACCCAAAGCTGTTGTACAGCCACATCAGGAGGAAAACAGTCAAGGACCAGGTGTGGGTCGCATCCTGAGACAAAACTGACCTAATTTGTCCAAAATGATCTGCATAACAAGCGGGAGACTGGTGGGTTGGGGAGAGGTGGGTGAGGGAGAGGTGGAGACTGGTGGGTATGGGAGAGGTGGAGACTGGTGGATAGGGAGAGGTGGGTGAGGGAGAGGTGGAGACTGGTGGATAGGGAAGAGGTGGGTGAGGGAAAGGTGGATGGGGTTTATTTATCTAAGGCAGCTGTGGGGTGGGGTGTCACTGGCTAATGCTGTGGGGGGAGCTGTTGGGTCGTTAAACTAGAAATAGTTAGTGGCATGGGTTTTGTGGGAAAGCAATGATGCTGGGTAGAGAATGAGCGAAGGAGAGGTGTGGAGATAGATAGAGAGGCAGAGACAGGTTGAGAGGTGGGTGAGGAAATGCTGAAGAGAGGCAGAGAGGCATAAACAGAGAGAGGTAGAGACAAAAAAAGAGGAAGAATTTTATACATGTAGGTGAGTGAGAGGTGGAAACAGGTAGTGGGGTGGGAGAGGAAGAGCTGAAGATAGGTAGAAAGGGAATGAGGGAGATGTGTAGAGAGTAGAGACAGGTACAAAATCGAGTGAGGAAGAGGTGGTGATAGGTAGAAAAGCATGAGAGAAAGTGTTGACAATAGGTAGGGAGGTTGTTGAGGAGAGAGTGGTGGAGACAGGTGGACGAGGGAAATGTAGAAAGGTAGAAAGATGGGTGAGCAAGAGGTAGAGAAATATCGAGAGGTTGGTGAGGGAGAGCTGAAAACAAGTAAAGAGGTATGTGAGACTATAAGTAGAAAGGATGATAAATGAGAGGTGGAGACAAGTAGAGAGGTGGTTGAGAGAGAGGTTGAGATAGGTAGAATAACAGTGAGGAGCAGACAGGTCGAGAAGTGGAGAGAAGTAAACAGAATGGTAGATATATTTACTGACCTGTTCCACTGAAGATGCTCTTGAAGATATTGAATAACTTTTTCACTTCCTCTTCCACCATCGTCTGGTTTACTGTCTCGACGCTAGCAGTACTTAGCGTCTTGCTCTCTGTTAGGATAATACCATAATTCAATCTCTAAACAAATATTTCAAAGCATTAATCGTCCCATATAAACAACTTAACAAATCACCATCCTAAGAAACAAGATGTGTTTCGGTCCCAGCGAAATCTGAGAAAAGTACCAACTGTATTCCATAGCCCCGGCCCCATGTGCTTTAGTGTACGCAAGAGGCATCCAAATTGTACCACAGAAACCTCATCAGGCAGAGGTAGAGGCCTCCGAGGACATAAGTGGTGTGGTCCTTTAAGCTTATTTCATTCTTATCCCCGTTTGGTGTACTAGCCTCCACAAGCTGTATATATATTATTGTGACCAAGAACAAGTGGTATTGAATCAATAACAACACTGCGACTAGCCGAGGATACCAATCGTTCGTGGTCACAACAATATATATACTGCTTGTGGAGGCTAGTACACCAAACGGGGATAAGAATGAAATTAGCTTAAAGGCACCCACACCACCGTATGTCCACGGACCAAGAGTAACACACCTAGTTTGGCTGGGTGCTTGGTTCTTGTAGGATTGAGTGGTCATATATATATATATATATATATATATATATATATATATATATATATATATATATATATATATATATATATATATACCTAACCTTATTATAACTAACGTAATTTAATTTAGCCTAATCCAACTAAATTTATGTTAGATAAGCTTACAATAATTTAATAATAAACAATCACAATGAAATATATTTTTTCGTTAGGTTCAGAATTTTTGTGAAATTAGTGCATGCAATGTTTGCAGCTTTCACAAAGATCACTTGACAATGAAATTTGGATCCCGGGCTACAACCTATACAGATGTGACAGAGTGAACAGGCAAAAGGATGGGGATGGGGGGGAAAGTTTGCCTGTATATCACAGAGTCACTTATATGCTCAGAACTACTAAATTCCTCAAATGATGTAGTTGAAGTTTTAGCAGTAAAGATAGAGAATCAAAACCTGGTCATCGTGGTTGTATACAAGCCTCCGGATGCAACGTCCCAACAATTCCAGGAACAGCTTCTAAAAATTGACCACTGTCTGGAAAACCTTCCAGCTCCTGCCCCCAACATCTTGCTCCTGGGGGACTTCAACCTAAGGCACCTAAAATGTAGGTATATTGCAAATAATGTGGTAGCAGAGATAACACCAGGAGGCAGCTCAGATGAAAACTCGCACACACACGAGCTTTTAAATCTCTGTACCAAATTCACCTTAAACCAGCATATAATAGAGCCTACAAGATTGGAGAATACGCTGGACCTCATCTTCACTAACAATGATGATCTGATACGAAATGTCATCATATCAAAAACAATATACTCAGATCACAATATAATAGAGGTCCAGACACGCATGCGGGGAGCCCCAGACCGACAAAATGTGATCAGCCGTGAGGGAGCTTTCTCCAAATTCAACTTCAATAACAAAAACATAAGGTGGGACCAAGTAAACCAATTCCTAAATGATATAAACTGGGAAGATAGCCTAAACATCTCAGATCCTAACTTATGTCTAGAACAAATTAACTCTGTGGCACTTGAGGTTTGCTCAAGACAAATTCCCTTAAGGAAAAGGAGAAGATGTAAACTAAAAAGAGAAAGACGCTCCCTATACAGGCGAAGGCAAAGAATAACAGAGTGGCTACAAGAGACACTGGTCAGAGAAATAGCAAACATCGAACTAAAACTAAAGGAATCTTACAGGAATCAAGAAACGCCGGAAGAACTAAAAGCCATAAATGAAATTGAAAGAAACCCAAAGTATTTCTTTTCTTATGCCAAATCAAAGTCGAAAACAACATCCAGTATTGGGCCCCTACTTAAACGGGATGGGTTCTACACAGATGAAAGAAAAAATGAGTGAGCTACTAAAGTCCTTGTATGATTCAGTTTTTAGCGAGCCGCTAACCAGACTGAAAGTCGAAGACATAAATGAATTTTTTATGAGAGTGCCAAAGAACTTGATAGACGCAAACCTATCTGACATTATCCTGACGCCAAATGACTTCGAAGAGGCGATAAATGACATGCCCATGCACTCCGTCTCAGGCCCAGACTCATGGAACTCCGTGTTCATCAAGCTATCACTTGCTTTTAACATCTAATGGAGAGGGAGCATGGACACTGGGGTCGTCCCGCAGTTACTAAAAACAGCAGACATAGCCCCGCTCCACAAGGGGCAGTAAAGCATTGGCAAAGAACTACAGACCAATAGCGCTAACATCCCATATCATAAAAATTTTGAAAGGGTTCAAGAAGCAAGATCGCCACTCATCTAGATACCCATCAATTACACAACCCAGGGCAGCATGGGTTTACAGCAGGTCGCTCCTGTCTGTCCCAACCACTGACCACTACGACAAGGTCCTGGATGCTCTAGAAGACAAACAGAATGCAGATGTTATATACAAAGACTTTGAAAAGCCTTCGACAAGTGTGACCATGGTGTAATAGCACAAAAATGCGTGATAAAAGAATAACAGGAAAAGTTGGCAGATGGATCTATAATTTCCAACAAATAGAACACAAAGAATAGTATTCAACAGAGAAAGTCTGAGGCGGCTCTGTGAAAAGGTCTGTTCCACAAGGCACAGTACTCGCTCCTATCTTGTTCCTCATCTTCATATCGGACATAGACAAGGATATAAACCAGTGCCGTGTCTTCCTTGCAGAGCACCCGAATCTGCATGACAGTGAAGACACTGCAAGACTCCAAGCAGACATCAACCAAATCTTTAAATGGGCTGCAGAAAACAATATGAAGTTCAATGATGAGAAATTTCAATTACTCAGATATGGAAAATGTGAGGAAATTAAAATTTCATTGGAGTATAAAACAAATTCCAACCACTCAATAGAGCGAAAAACTAATGTCAAAGACCTGGGAGTGGTCATGTCAGAGGATCTCACCTTCAGGTACCATAACACTGTAGCAATCGCATCTGCTAGAAAAATGACAGGATGGATAATGAGAACCTTCAAAACCAGGGATGCCAAGCCCATGATGACACTTTTCAGGTCGCTTGTTCTATCTAGGCTGGAATATTGCTGCACACTAACTGCACCTTTCAAGGCAGGTGAAATTGCTGACCTAGAAAATGTGCAGAGAACCTTCACAGTACGCATAACTGCGATAAACCACCTCAATTACTGGGAACGCTTTAAGTTCCTAAACCTGTACTACCTAGAAAGCAGGCGGGAGATACATTATTATATACTCTTGGAAAATCCTAGAGGGATTAGTACCAAACTTGCACACGAGAGTCACTTCCTACGAAAGCAAAAGACTCGGCAGGGGTCCCACTAGCACGTTGAGAGACAACATAATAAGTGTCAGGGGCCCAAGACTGTTCATCTGCCTCCCAGCGTACATAAGGGGGATTACCAATAGAACCCTGGCTGTCTTCAAGCAGGCACTGGACAGGCACCTAAAGTCGGTACCTGACCAGCCGGGCTCTGGTTCGTACGTCGGACTGCGTGCGGCCAGCAGTAACAGCTTTTTTGATCAGGCTCTGATCCACCATGAGGCCTGGTCACAGACCGTGCCGCGGGGGCGTTGACCCCTGGAACTCTCTCCAGGTAAACTCTAGGTAAACAGGTGACTAGTGACTGCCTTTGCAACCATCTTGTATTTTTTTTAAATCTTCAATGATGACAGTATTGCATCCACTAAATTATCATTCTCAATGCCTAAAAGATAGAAATTCTGCTTAAAACAATTGATCACCACAGGTCAAAGTCAGGCCATTGAATCACATGTGCACGTTGACCATGCAAACATTCTGAGTGCTCACACGCACGCATAACGCACACACACGTCCACACACGACTGAAACCCAAAACTAACGCTCACACAAGGACACACGTACACAAACACATATATAAGCACACAGGCCGATTGACACCTCACTGTGAATGATAGCACTTACTCACTCGTTTCCCTACACTTCCCTACACTCTCTCTCTCTCTCTCTTTCCCTCTCCCTTTCTCTTCCTCTCCCTCCCATCCCCCATGTCCTTCTCTTTCCTTAATCTCTCCCTCCCTCCCTTCCTCCTTTCTCTCCCTCTAGCCCTCTTCCCATTCTTTCTCCACCCCCATCACTCTCCCTGTCCCCCTCCC
The DNA here is from genome assembly GCA_009830355.1 of Cherax destructor. Lineage (NCBI taxonomy): Eukaryota > Metazoa > Arthropoda > Malacostraca > Decapoda > Parastacidae > Cherax > Cherax destructor. Next base: position 32,538 of record WNWK01015125.1, read on the forward strand.
TCCCTCTCCCCATCTCTCTCTCCCTTTACAACTTCCGCATCCCCACACACATGCACACACAAACACGAACACATACACACCGCACACACACACACACACACACAGAATCAGCCCGGACCATGATCCTGCAAGAGAAAGCACGGCTGAGGGCGAATCAAGAGTACCTGAATGTATACCTAGATCGAGACAGAATGCAGGAAGAAAGGGAGGCCTTGAAGGAGAGGATAAGAAAGCGAAGAGAGAGAGAGAGGAGACAGCGAGGACGGAGGACACTAGGCCCAAGCAGAAGGACAAACACACCCACTGGAAGCCCCCACGGCTGGCCTCAAATCACAGCAACCCAACGGCAACCATACATTTTAACACCACACACACACATCAGTCCCCCTGTCCCCACCCCAGCAACCCAAAACCCACTATCACAACTACCCCCACCCCATCACAAACTCCACCCCACCAACCCATACCCCAACCATACAATCCCCCTACCCATGCAGCAACCCCTTATGGGCACCCTTCCCACACACCCCCAACCCACCAAGATCCCCCCAGGGCCACAGTATTGGAAACAAGGTTGAAGGTTTGGTACACAAACGCGGATGGAATTACGAATAAGTATGAAGAGTGGAATGAAAGAATAGGTGAGGTGTCCCCAGACATCATAGCCATCACAGAAACTAAACTCAAGGAGGCAGTAGCAGACGCAATCTTCCCACAGGGATATCAGATCCTGAGGAAAGATAGAAGGAGCAGGGGGAGGAGGAGTCGCACTGCTCGTAAGGAATTTTTGGAGATTCGAGGAAATGGAAGGAATGGAGGTGTGTATAGAAAGGGACTTCATAGTAGGTACCATCCAGTCTGGGGAGCACAAGATAGTCATTGCAGTGATGTATAACCCACCACAGAACTGCAGGAGGCCTGGTGAGGAATATAATGAGAACAACAGAGCGATGGTGGACACTCTGGCGGAGGTGGCAGAAAAGCGCACATGAACAGAGCGAAGTTACTGGTCATGGGCGATTTCAACCACAGGAGATCGCCTGGGAGAACCAAGAACCACGTGGGGTCTAGAAACTTGGAGAGCCAAGATGATGGACGTGGTAATGGAAAATCTGATGCACCAACATGTCAGGGACACGACCAGAGTAAGAGGAGAGGACGAACCAGCAAGGCTGGACCTTATATTCACCCTGAACAGCTCAGATATTGAGGACATAACACACGAGAGCCCCTGGGAGCCAGTGACTATATGGTGCTGAGCTTTGAGTACATTGTAGAGCTACAGGTGGAGAGGGAAAACGGTACCGAAAGAGACAAACCAGACTTAAAAGAGGGAACTACACGGGTATGAGAAATTTCCTGCAGGAGGTCCAGTGGGAAAGGGAAATGGAAGGACAGTCAGTAAATGAAATGATGGAATATGTAGAAGACAAAGTGCAAGAAGGCAGAGGAATGGTTTATACCCAGAGGAAAAGATCAAATGGGAAGGCCAGAAAGAGCCCCTGGTTTACCCAAAGGTGCAGGGAGGCAAAGACTCAGAGTGTCAGAGAATGGAAAAGGTACAGAAGGCAAAGAACCCAAGTAAATAAAGAGATTAGTAGAAGAGCTAGAAACGAGTATGCACAGGTACGGAGGAGGCCCAGAAACAGTACGAAAATGACATAGCATCGAAAGTTAAGTCTGACCCGAATCTGATGTACAGTCACATCAGAAGAAAGACAACAGTCAAGGACCAGGTGATAAGGCTGAGGAGAGAAGATGGAGAACTCACAAATAACAATCAAGAGGTATGTGAGGAGCTCAACTCAAGGTTTAAGGAAGTATTCACAGTGGAGGAAGGAAGGCAGCTGGGTAGACAAGACGGGTGCGTCACCAACAAGGGATGTATCAAGTGCTGGAGGGCATACACACAAGGAGGAGGAGGTGAAGCAGTTACTCAGTGACCTTGATACCTCAAAGGCGATGGGTCCAGACAATATCTCCCGTGGGTCCTTCAGGAAGGAGCTGAGGTACTGAGTGTGCCACTTACCATAATATTCAACACATCCCTTGAAACTGGGCAGCTACCTGAGGTATGGAAAAGGCCAACTTAGTCCCCATCTTTAAAAAGGAGACAGAAAAGAGGCACTAAACTATACACGTGTCACTTACGTGTATAGTGTGCAAAGTTTTGGGAGAAAATCATCAGGAAAAGAATGGTGGAACATCTGGAGCTGAACAGGATAATCAACGCCAGACAGCACAGATTCCGGGAAGGCAAATCCTGTGTAACAAACCTCCTGGAGTTCTATGATAAAGTAACAGAAGTAAGGCAAGAGAGAGAAGGGTGGGTTGATTGCATTTTTCTGGACTGCAGGAAGGCCTTCGACATGTTCCTCATATGAGATTAGTAAAGAAGTTGGAAGAACAGGCATGGATAACAGGAAGGGCACTGGAATGGATCAGGGAATACCTCACAGGAGGCAACAACGGGTCATGGTGCGTGATGAGGTATCACAGTGGGCGCCTGTGATGAGCGGTGTACTGCAGGGTCAGTCCTAGGACCAGTGTTATTCTTGGTATATGTAAATGACATGATGGACGGAATAGACTCAGAAGTGTCTGTTCGCAGATGATGTGAAACTAATGAGGAGAATCACATCGGAAGAGATGAGAAGAATCACATCGGAAGAGGACCAAGCAGGACTTCAAACAGACCTGGACAAGCTTGACATCTGGTCTAGTAACTGGCTTCTCGAATTTAATCCCACCAAATGCAAAGTCATGAAGATCGGAGAAGGGCAAGAAGACCGCTGACAGAGTACAGGCTAGGTGAACAAAGGCTGCAGACCTCATCAAAGGAGAAAGACATTGGGGTGAGTGTAACGCCTGCATGTCTCCGGAGGCACACATCAACCAGATAACTGAGGCAGCATATGGGCGACTGGCAAACCTAAGATTAGCGTTCCGTTACCTTAACCAGGAATCGTTCAAGACACTGTACACCGTGTACGTCAGGCCTATACTAGAGTATGCAGCACCATTCTAGAACCCACATCTTGTCAATCACGTCAAGAAACTAGAGAAACGCAAAGGTTTGCGACAAGGCTAGTTCCACAACTCAGGGACTGTCCTATGAAGAAAGGTTGAGGGAAATAGGACTAACAACACTGGAGGACAGAAGGGTTAGAGGAGACATGATAACGACATACAAAATACTGCGGGGAATCGACAAGGTGGATAGACAGAATGTTCAAGTGAGGAACACAGAAACAAGGGGACATAACTGGAAGGTGAAGACTCATATGAGTCAAAGGGATGTTAGGAAGCATTTCTTCATCCATAGAGTAGTCAGGAAGTGGAATAGTCTAGCAAACAATATAGTGAGGTGGGAACCATACATAGTTTTAAGACAAGGTATGATAAAGCTCATGGAGCAGGGAGAGCAGAGACCCAGTGTGCGGTTCGTACTTCTAACGGTTGTTACCATAGCTGTCCACGTGATCAACATCCTCTGCCCATGTGATCTTTCGTTAGCCAATCATAGGCCTCCCCTTTTGAACGCTCCAGGGCCGTGCGGGCCAGCAGACAGTTTCATCCTGATAGGCAGTGAAGTCGGACATAGGCCTACGACTGAGGCTTCTCATATTTTACGCCTCCAATATACGCTACCATACCAAGCTCATCTTTATTCTCTTACCCTATCTATGCAAAGAACCCCCACAACACAAATGGTGGCAGCTTATGGCGAGATTTCGGTAATTGAGAAGATTTGAGAGGAAGATAGAGCCGGTTCGTTGTGAGTGCCAACCGCCATCACCTACCCTCACCCGGTGACGTCAGCCATCCAAGACTCTTCTGAACCAGTTTCTTCAGACATCTGGCTTCTAATTGCAAGTAAACCTTGAAGAGTTGATCTGGGTTTTGCAATTAAGCCAACAAGTAAGCCAGCCTATGGGAGAGAGCCTAAGCCAGCCTACAGTCATCCAGTCTGCCTCCTGCCATTCATCCTGTTATCCACTGCTGTGTGCAAGTACAAGCATTCAAGTATAAATATACCACTCCACCAGTCTAGAGGGCTTAAGCCAGGCCCAAGCCAGCAAGACATACAAGTAAGCCAGTTGCTTCTTCAGCACAGTCAGTTCCTTGAAGTATTGTCTCCAATCGCTCTGTGCTACCAGTTGGACTATTGTCAGTGATATTCATCATTCCAGTGGTTTATTGTGATACAAGCCACCTGGGTTACTGAGAACAAGTGAGTCCGAGTCGAGGCGTCGTGGCGTCATCTACCACCGATCAGCGGGCCGAGTCGCTGTGACGTCACGTCATCCAGCGTGCTCACCACTCATGCTGGAGTCCCGCCAGGCCTCCACTACCCACCCACTATTCAAAATGTCTCACTAGTGAGGCTATTTTAACCCTTATTGGGTTCCCAACATCGTTATTTCGGCTCAGGTGCGAGGTGAAGACCCAGAGAGGGTTTTAGCGCCTGCATTAAGGCCTGGCACTTGAGTCCATCGATGCGCTACTTCTTCAAGAATCACCAGCAGCAGTAGCACCCAAAGAATCAAATTCTTTCCTCTAATATTTCCCGTTCATTCATCATTAGAGACAATTCTGTTATAAACATTGCTTGTGTGTGAGGGAAAAGTCCATAGATAGGAGTGATGAAAGTGTGAAGGTATGTAGAGTGATGGTTGAGTGGTAGTTTGCTTGTTCAGGTGGGGTGAGTGTCTAGCTGCCGCTATACCCCCCCCCCCTTTTTCACCCGGTGAGAGGTGTAATGCTGGGCTCCGACCACAGGTTGAAATCACTCGACTGACCACACCCGATCTCACTGTAAGTACTTCACGGCTGCTCGTATCTTCATTATTTTATGTTCAAGAGCTTCACTCTTTAATTTTTTTGAGCTTCACTCATGTTTAACAACATTAACTTCTGGTATGTCCTGCCTTGGTTTTGGTAAAGTTATTTATTACAGTTTCACCATTTCTTTTAAAGGCATATGCCTACTATGTAAATTAATGCTAGAGGGGTGAGTAATTTGTGTGGTTTCTTTCACAGTCCTCTGTGTCCGCACGGATCATCGGATTCAAGGCTGAGTGGGGGGCGGCGTACTCACCAATTGAGAAACAGAGTAACACCAATTCTTCACTACACCAGTAGTTCCTCAGTTCACACTAGAAACCTCAGGCACCTGTACTTTACCAGGGGACAACTTTCACCTGAGTCCCTGACATCATTTGTGACATTGTGGATATTGGAAAACTGATGGATTTGTGGAAAACATCTAGGCAACAACAACAACAACAACAATACCACCACGGAGTCTAACATGGATTCATTGCTTCTGTATTAACAAGAACAACACGTGTATATATGTAGCTTTGGATCAGATATATATATTTTTTGTTTTCATTTTTCATTTTTCTTAAGATAGGATTATTATAATAATATTTACGTATTTATTATTTAAATTTCATTCTATTAAAATAAAGTGTTTATTTTTCTTGTTATTATTGTCTTTTTCTATTATACTTTTCCTAAGAAGATTGGCGACAACCTTCACAAGTGGCGACCTTGCCAGGATTCGACTCAAAGCTTCGACACCTCGAACAAGATTCGACGCTACTCGGACAGAGCCTGCAGTACATTATTGGAACTCCGCCATCAGTAACGGTGGCCACCTCCACCGCTCCACACCACAGACGGTTGCCACCCTCCATAAGTATTCATTTGCTCTAGTAGGACTATAGTAAAGGTATTTAAAGGATTTGGTGATTGTTAAATACTCTTTGTTTATGTTAGTCAAGTCAAGGCAGGATGTGCTAGTTACTTCTGCCACCTTTGTTTTGAGCTTGAGTTCTTGTATGTTATATCAAGGGAACTGTCATAGGACACTCTTGATTATAGTGGGAAGAGTGGATGGTCAAGTGATCCCATTCTCCTTACTGTTTGGTCGGAGCTGGCATAGAACCCTCCGGTCAATTAATACTGTATAAATCGAAGTAGGGATTGAACCCTCCGGTTTTGTTTGTTCAGTTGTAGCGGAGCAGGATTTGAACCCTCTGTTTTCTATTATATCTGTTTCATTCACCCAGTAAGTTAAGTTATCCCGGTTAGTATGGAGGAATACCAGTTCTGGATGAATGCTGGGATGAAGCTAGGTATTACGGGGTTAGTATGGAGGAATACCAGTTCTGGCTGAATGCTGGGGTTAAACTAGGTATTACGGGGAAAACTTTAGAATCTTTCATAGCTGCTAAGATTCAGGAAAAAAAGAATGAAATTGAAAGAGAGAAACAAGAAAGACAGTTAGAAAGAGATCGAGAAAGACAAGAGAGACAGTTAGAAAGAGAACAAGAAGAGAAAAAGGAGAGAGAGAGAATTGAGAGAGAAAGACAAGAGAGACAGTTAGAAAGAGAACAAGAAGAGAAAAAGGAGAGAGATAGAGAATTGAGAGAGAAGAGAAAAAGGAGAAAGAAAAAATTGAAAGAGAAAGACAAGAGAGACAGTTAAAAAGAGAACTAGAAGAAAAAAAAGAACGTGATAGACTTGATCGTGAAGAAAGAGCTAAAGATCGTGAATAGAGAGCACAAGTCCGTGAACAACAGGCTAGAGAACGTGAAGCATGCGCTCTAGAGAAAGAATTAGAGGAAAGAGCAAAAGCTAGAGAACATGAGGAACGAGAGAAAGAGAAAGATCGTGAGTTAGAGAAAGCTCGTCTAGAATTAGAGAATAAGAAACTAGGTCTTACCCAGCAGAAATTATATGAGGGCATAGTGGAGCGTCCCACTCCTTCATATACCCCCACCCCCAACTTACCACCCTTCACAGAGGGGGAAGACGTAACTTCTTATATTATCAGATGTTACGGCCCCTTATCTAACAATGGTTGTTAGGTAGTTACCTTACCGGCCGGCAGTCAAGGGGTTACGTCATCAGACCTGATGTTTGACTGCCGGGTCGGCTTGACTGACAGTGTTCACCAGACTCTAGTAGAGAGTGTCCACCAGACTCTCCTAGAGTGTTCACCAGACTCCAGTAGAGAGTGTCCACCAGACTCTAGTAGAGAGTGTCCACCAGACTCTAGTAGAGAGTGTCCACCAGACTCTAGTAGAGAGTGTCCACCAGACTCTAGTAGAGAGTGTCAACTATACTCTCACACTGGAGAGCGTTAACCGGACTCTCCACATACACTATTGTAGAGTGTCCTTCCGACTCTCCCTACACCATTGGAGAGTGCTCACCGGACTCTCTTCCCTACACCTTGGAGAGTGTACAGACTCTTACCTGCACTATGGAGAGTGTACCTGCACTATGGAGAGTGTACCTGCACTATGGAGAGTGTACCTGCACTATGGAGAGTGTACCTGCACTATGGAGAGTGTACCTGCACTATGGAGAGTGTACCTGCACTATGGAGAGTGTACCTGCACTATGGAGAGTGTACCTGCACTATGGAGAGTGTACCTTCACTATGGAGAGTGTACCTTCACTATGGAGAGTGTACCTTCACTATGGAGAGTGTACCTGCACTATGGAGAGTGTACCTGCACTATGGAGAGTGTACCTGCACTATGGAGAGTGTACCTGCACTATGGAGAGTGTACCTGCACTATGGAGAGTGTACCTGCACTATGGAGAGTGTACCTGCACTATGGAGAGTGTACCTTCACTATGGAGAGTGTACCTTCACTATGGAGAGTGTACCTTCACTATGGAGAGTGTACCTTCACTATGGAGAGTGTACCTGCACTATGGAGAGTGTACCTGCACTATGGAGAGTGTACCTGCACTATGGAGAGTGTACCTGCACTATGGAGAGTGTACCTGCACTATGGAGAGTGTACCTGCACTATGGAGAGTGTACCTGCACTATGGAGAGTGTACCTGCACTATGGAGAGTGTACCTGCACTATGGAGAGTGTACCTGCACTATGGAGAGTGTACCTGCACTATGGAGAGTGTACCTGCACTATGGAGAGTGTACCTGTACTATGGAGAGTGTACCTGCACTATGGAGAGTGTACCTGCACTATGGAGAGTGTACCTGCACTATGGAGAGTGTACCTGCACTATGGAGAGTGTACCTGCACTATGGAGAGTGTACCTGCACTATGGAGAGTGTACCTGCACTATGGAGAGTGTACCTGCACTATGGAGAGTGTACCTGCACTATGGAGAGTGTAAGTGTCCTGCGAGGGAGACAGTGTACCGAGACTGTTTTGTACCTGAGACTGTGTACCCGGAGTTGAGACTGTACCTGAAAGTGTCACTGGTGTTGTAGTGTCACTGGTGTGTGTTCATTGATGTAGTGACAACTGGTGGCACGACACAAGTGGAATAGTCGTGTGATTTGGTGTTGGTGTCGGATGACGCGGTGACTAGGTTTTAGAGACGGAGTCATGACACAGGGGGCGTGCCATGTGGCACAGAGAGTGTCGTGTGACACGGAGAGAAGGCGTGTTGTGTAACACAGAGACAAGGGTGTCTGATGACACGGAAGAGAATGCGTGCCATGACTAGAGGTGTGGTGGTGTCCTGTGTGACACGACGATGGCAGCGACGTTTGACACTGCACTGAATTTTATGATTGTTTTTACTTGTGAATTTTTACTAAGTTATAATTGTGTATAAAGAGATTATATATGTTTTTACACAGATTATATAGATTTATGATTTTATTCAGAGTACTATATGTTTTTATATTAATAATAATATAATAAATATTGAAAATACGATATTTTACTTAGTATCCCAAACAGTCGTTATTACAAATGCTTATTTATTTGTAATATGAGTGGCCTGTCCGGGATCATATTGTTTGTCCGGGAAATGACTGTTTGGGATAAAATTTATTACATAGTACCTGAATCTTTGTGTGTCGGTCATTTTGTGGTGGGGGTGTTACGGCCCCTTATCTAACAATGGTTGTTAGGTAGTTACCTTACCGGCCGGCAGTCAAGGGGTTACGTCATCAGACCTGATGTTTGACTGCCGGGTCGGCTTGACTGACAGTGTTCACCAGACTCTAGTAGAGAGTGTCCACCAGACTCTCCTAGAGTGTTCACCAGACTCCAGTAGAGAGTGTCCACCAGACTCTCCTAGAGTGTCCACCAGACTCTAGTAGAGAGTGTCCACCAGACTCTAGTAGAGAGTGTCCACCAGACTCTAGTAGAGAGTGTCCACCAGACTCTAGTAGAGAGTGTCCACCAGACTCTAGTAGAGAGTGTCCACCAGACTCTAGTAGAGAGTGTCCACCAGACTCTAGTAGAGAGTGTCCACCTGACTCTAGTAGAGAGTGTCCACCTGACTCTAGTAGAGAGTGTCCACCTGACTCTAGTAGAGAGTGTCCACCTGACTCTAGTAGAGAGTGTCCACCTGACTCTAGTAGAGAGTGTCCACCTGACTCTAGTAGAGAGTGTCCAGACTCTAGTGAAGTGTCCACAGACTGGAGAGGTCAACTATCTCCTCACACTGAGAGTGCTTAACCGACTCTCCACATACACTATTGTAGAGTGTCCTTCGACTCTCCCTACACCATTGGAGAGTGCTCACAGACTATCTTCCTGCACCTTGGAGAGTGATACCTGCACTATGGAGAGTGTACCTGCACTATGGAGAGTGTACCTCACTATGGAGAGTGTACCTTCACTATGGAGAGTGTACCTTCACTATGGAGAGTGTACCTTCACTATGGAGAGTGTACCTTCACTATGGAGAGTGTACCTTCACTATGGAGAGTGTACCTTCACTATGGAGAGTGTACCTGCACTATGGAGAGTGTACCTGCACTATGGAGAGTGTACCTGCACTATGGAGAGTGTACCTGCACTATGGAGAGTGTACCTGCACTATGGAGAGTGTACCTGTACTATGGAGAGTGTACCTGCACTATGGAGAGTGTACCTGCACTATGGAGAGTGTACCTGCACTATGGAGAGTGTACCTGCACTATGGAGAGTGTACCTGCACTATGGAGAGTGTACCTGCACTATGGAGAGTGTACCTGCACTATGGAGAGTGTACCTGCACTATGGAGAGTGTACCTGCACTATGGAGAGTGTAAGTGTCCTGCGAGGGAGACAGTGTACCGAGACTGTTTTGTACCTGAGACTGTGTACCCGGAGTTGAGACTGTACCTGAAAGTGTCACTGGTGTTGTAGTGTCACTGGTGTGTGTTCATTGATGTAGTGACAACTGGTGGCACGACACAAGTGGAATAGTCGTGTGATTTGGTGTCGGATGACGCGGTGACTAGGTTTTAGAGACGGAGTCATGACACAGGGGGCGTGCCATGTGGCACAGAGAGTGTCGTGTGACACGGAGAGAAGGCGTGTTGTGTAACACAGAGACAAGGGTGTCTGATGACACGGAAGAGAATGCGTGCCATGACTAGAGGTGTGGTGGTGTCCTGTGTGACACGACGATGGCAGCGACGTTTGACACTGCACTGAATTTTATGATTGTTTTTACTTGTGAATTTTTACTAAGTTATAATTGTGTATAAAGAGATTATATATGTTTTTACACAGATTATATAGATTTATGATTTTATTCAGAGTACTATATGTTTTTATATTAATAATAATATAATAAATATTGAAAATACGATATTTTACTTAGTATCCCAAACAGTCGTTATTACAAATGCTTATTTATTTGTAATATCAGATTTGAAAACACAGCTACCCTCTGTGAATGGCCAGTTGATTCTTGGGCTACTAGGCTGGGTATGTTATTCTCAGGGACAGCTTTGAACATTTATGCTACTTTTTCTCATGATATAATTTGTGACTATAATCTGTTGAAAAAGGCAATTCTTAAGGCTTACCAGAAAACCACTAACTCTTATAGGAAGAATTTCAGGTATGCCGCATTACAACACGGTCAGAATTTCCAGCAGTTACAGATTACTCTCTTTCGTTTTTTTGATTTTTGGATAGACAGTGCAGGAATTGATCACACTTATGAATCTCTTAGAGATTTCATGGTTGCCGACCAGTTCTTGACGGCTCTGCCCCACCAGATACGAACCTTCATTAGAGAACGTAATCTGATTAAGGCTGCGGAAGTTACTGAGGCTGCTGACTTGTATGCGGAAGCCCATAATTCCTATAAGGGCCTGAAGGGATCGATCCCTAAGGGCAATGGTTTGCCAGAACCAAAGGTTAAGTCTCATGTAGAGGGAGAACAAAAATTATTTATCCCAGTTTGTCATGTATGTGGTGGAAAAGGACATAAACGTACCGATTGCCCTTCTAAGATAGTTCACAAGGTGGGTAGATGCGTCAAAGACGGTAATGAACAAGCACCCTTCTGTTCAGGAACAGTTAATGGTCTTAAGGTATCTAAGATATTAGGAGACACTGGATGTACTTGTATAGTCATTTCGGATAAACTGTTCCCTAATCTCAAACCCACACATGCCTCCACTACTCTTTCAGATTACTTGGGCCGTACAGACACGTTTCCTATCATGCGGTGTTACATCAAGTCCAAATGGTTTACAGGTTGGACTAATGCGGTACTAGCTCCCATCACAACTTGCTCTATAATAATAGGTAACGTTAAAGGTGCCATTCCTCCTTGGAAGAGCGATCTTTCGTCACCTCACATAGATGCAAGTTTTTCAGCTCAGCCTCCTCCCAAGGTAGATAAAATCCTTGGGAGTTCTATTGCTAAATCTCCTTATCTCATAGTAATAGTCATTTAAAGTTGAAACAGATGATACTGCACTCGGAATCGAGATGGCAGGATCACCTGTGCACTCAGTAGATGACAGTAAGGTTGCCACCTCCAACCATATACCATCTGTCCCAAGTAACGTAAAGACTAAAGCTCAAGCTTCTCCTTCTATTGATCCTTTAATTGTCGGTAAATTAGACACATATGCAACACTTGGATATCTTTATTGAGGAAACGTTTCGCCACACAGTGGCTTCATCAGTCCATACAAAGGAGAATCGTGAAGAACAGGAGGAGTGCGAGGTTGTCAGGCCCTCAATCTTGAGTCGATGTTGTCAGTCCATCAATCTTGAATAGAATAACAGCATATGAGCAGAGGGGCTTATATACTGTAGACAGGAGAGGTGCAGCAGTTGTAGGAGGTGTCACATTTGTTCAATGTGGAAGTAGGTCGTGCCCAAGGAATAGGCAAGCGAAGAAATCCCTGTATTAAGATACCAAGATGTTGCAGTGTCAGACAGGATGTGAATGAATGGTTCAGAGAACCGACGAGTTGGTAAATTAGACACATATGCAACACTTGGGTATCTTTATTGAGGAAACGTTTCGCCACTGTGTGGCTTGCCTATTCCTTGGGCACGACCTACTTCCACATTGAACAAATGTGACACCTCCTACAACTGCTGCACCTCTCCTGTCTACAGTATATAAGCTCCCTCTGCTCATATGCTGTTATTCTATTCAAGATTGAGGGCCTGACAACCTCACACTCCTCCTGTTCTTCACGATTCTCCTTTGTATGGACTGATGAAGCCACTGTGTGGCGAAACGTTTCCTCAATAAAGATACCCAAGTGTTGCATATGTGTCTAATTTACCAACTCGTCGGTTCTCTGAACCATTCATTCACATCCTTTAATTGCCACAGATCTTCGGTCAAAAGATGACTTTATCAATTTACAGCAGACTTGCCCTTCACTTCGGGATTGTCATAGTCATGCTATAAATAATACAGTTATCCAGGGAAGATACTCGTCACATAAGTTTGAATATCGTGACGGGATCTTATATAAATCTGTGTTTAAACCTAATTCTCTTAAAGTAGATTATTCCCTCCTGGTCATTCCCGATCAATGCCGCGAGACAATTCTCCAAATGGCTCATGACCTGCCAGTGACCGAACACTGGGCCCATCGTAAGATGAGCCATAAAATCAGACAGACTTATTTCTGGCCACATATGTACACGCAGGTGTCAAAGAAGTATGGGTCGTGCAACAGGTGTCAATGGCTTACTACACCTCATATCCACGACCCTGCTTCCGGTACTTCTGAGCCTATAAATTCTCTCCACCGGAAACGAGATACCCATAACTTAAATTCTATTTACTGGGGAAAGAATTCATTCTAGAAACAGATCATAAACCATTGGTATATCTAGAAACTTTTACAGGAACCAACAGTCGCCTCTTGAGGTGGACATTGGCAATCCAGGCTTTTAAGTTTCATAGTGTATATCAATGGTTCATCTAATTATTTCTCTGACTGGTTAAGTTGTGACAGTCAGTAGAATATTGGTACTTATGCGACTTTCATTTTTTTGGAGACTTTTACCTCATAATTTCTACTTCTATTCCTTGACTAGCAGTCTTGGTATGGGGGAGTGTGAGGGAAAAGTCCATAGATAGGAGTGATGAAAGTGTGAGGGTATGTAGAGTGATGGTTGAATGGTAGTTTGCTGGTTAAGGTGGGGTGAGTGTCTCGCTGCTGCTATACCCCATCCCCTCCTTTTCCACCCGGTGAGAGGTGTAATGCTAGGCTCCGGCCACCGGTTGAAATCACTTGACTGACCACGCCCGACCTCACTGTAAGTACTTCACGGCTGCTCGTATCTTCATTATTTTATGTTCAAGAGCTTCACTCTTTAATTTTTTTGGAGCTTCACTCATGTTTAACAACATTAACTTCTGCTATGTCCTGCCTTGGTTTTTGGTAAAGTTATTTATTACAGTTTCGCCATTTCTTTTAAAGGCCTTATGCCTACAATGTAAATTAATGCTAGAGTGGTGAGTAATTATTGTGGTTTCATTCACAGTCCTCTGTGTCCGCTCGGATCATCGGATTCAAGGCTGAGTGGGGGGGGGGCGTACTCACCAAGTGAGAAACAGAGTAACACCAATTCTTCACTACACCAGTAGTACCTCAGTACACACTAGAAACATCAGGCAACTGTACTTTACCAGGGGACAACTGTCACCTGAGTCCCGGACATCATTTGTGACATTGTGGATGTTGGAAAACTGATGGATTTGTGGAAAACATCGAGGCAACAACAACAATACCACCACGGAGTCTAACATGGATTCATTGCTTCTGTATTAACAAGAACAACACGTGTATATATGTAGCTTTGGATCAGATATATATATTTTTGTTTTCATTTTTCTTAAGATAGGATTATTATAACCATATTTACGTATTTATTATTTAAATTTCATTCTATTAAAATAAAGTGTTTATTTTTCTTGTTATTATTGTCTTTTCTATTATACTTTTCCTAAGAAGATTGGCGACAACCTTCACAGTGTGTGAGACATTTCTGCAGTGAATTCTCTTAGTGACAATTTGTGTTCTACAGTGTTTACCATATTTGTGTTCCAATATTATTATTTTTATCCCTCAGTGTCTCCCTCAGTGTCTTCTCTGTGAAATTCTCTACACCTGCAGTAAGTACTTTTGTGTGCCAATTTTATTGTTTCTTGTGTGCAGTGTAATATTTTTTTTCCAGTTCCTCAGTGCCGTATTTACTTTATTGCTTATTAATTCTGTGCTGTGTTACACATTATTTCAGTGTTGTGTAATTATTTCAGTGTTGTTGTCCTATTATTGTCTTGTCCTTATCTTTTTCATTGCATTTCCCTTGTATTTTGTGCAAATTCTGTGCATTAGTTTTTTTCAATGTTTATGCCCCTGTGTTCCTAGTTGCATATTTCATTGTTGTACTCACCTAATTGTGGTTGCAGGGGTCGAGACTCAGTGTCCCATTAATTTTTGTTGCCAGTATCTCACCTGTTTCAATTCCAGAGACAATTTCTTTTTTTTTTTTGTGTTAAACAGTGCCTCAGTTTTTCTTAATTTTTGCAGAACCTGTTCATAGAATATTTTGTCTGCAGCAAGAACTCTCTTTATACAATTTTTTTACATGCAAGATCTTATTGCATAAATTATTAACAATTCAGTGACTGACCATTGTTGTGTTCTGTGTTCCTCTGCAACTGTAAGTTTTTATCCTTTATTTTGTGTATTATTGTCTTTGTGTTGATTTTATCAATAATTCCTTGAACAAATTCACTCTTAATATTAATAGTTAAAGTAAAGTAATATTCATTATTCTCTTTATTTTCAATAGTTAATTCAGTTGAACTAAGAGTTAAAGTTTTCACTCTACTTGTGCCCAGTGCAACATTGCTTTTTAATTGATGCAGTAAATTGTTTCCACAACACAAAACATTGATTACATTTTAAAATTATTCTCCAGAAGGGATTACTTTGCTCTCACAATTTTTGCATTACAGTATTGTGTACTTTATTCCATTTTACTCATTGTTTATTTCTGACAAGTGCTATATAATTCAATGCAACCTTTCAGCATTACAGTTTATTTCATTGTGCCAGCAATGCATATTAAATTATAGTGTCATTTTCTTTTATAAAATTTGTTTTTCGATTATTTTTCCAGTTGCATACAATTTATTGATTGTATTCCCTCTTTGCATTGATTTATTATTTCTCATCTAGTATTGTTATTGAATTCCAAAGTAGGGACAGCTCACTTTGCAGTTAATTCATACAGTAGTAATATTGCCTTTCATTGCAATTTTAAGTAATCCTTAATTTTCAACAGTGCAATTCAGTGAGTTGTCACTTCTCATGCAGTGTACTTTAGTTGTTTTAATCCTTTTTGCACCTAATTCAATGACTTTTAATTTCAATTTTAACTAATTGTGTACTGTGAATATTTTATCATTCTCATTTTTACCTGAATTAGTTTTTGTGCAAATTCTTTGCAATATGTCTTCCATATCTCCTGCTGAAATTCCTGATAGTTACTTAGCGACTGCTAGACCTACCCAGCCACAGAGTCAATATAGTTTTCTTCGTGATCCTGATGCCTTGCCCCTGTTCAATGGCCATGAAAACACCTCAATGCATGGTTTGCCGCCATATGTTCACGGGCATCTGCTCTCACAAAGGTCCTCCTTCTGAGGAATCCCTTATCTGCTTGCGCTACACCGGTCCCCCGCTGCAAGTTCATGCTCGTTCATTGTGTACCCAAGGCACTTTCCATGTGTCCAGACTAACTATGTAACTCACCTCATGCCGCACAGCCCTTGTTTGTGCCACAGCACCCGAGCAGAATAAACCATCACAGAAGTCAGCCAGGCTAGTGCCCCCAAACCAGTATAAATCTCGTAGTGTTTATAGTAAGTTTAGTTCTCATAGTCAGAGAATTTGTTATAACTGCGGTTACCGTGGCCATATCGCAGTTAATTGTCCTGACAGTAACACTAAGAAGCGCCGTACAGATGACTAAACACAGACTTGCCATACTGTGAGTATCATAGAATTTATGGCCATGAGACATCTGCATGCAATGCTTTATATAACCTCAAGGGCAATTTGTTCG